>JAUYWI010114439.1:0-10693 GCA_034780595.1 Parotoplana pacifica
TGCCTTTTAATTCAACTAGTGCTTATTTAGCCTTTTACATTTTGAATAATAACTAGATTATGGGAAGAGTGATGGTTATGTACACATAAAACTGGTTAAAACTCACTGCTGAGGGTCCTAAGTCGCCCACCATATTTCTTGTTATTGTTTTGCATTTTATTTTACATTTTTCATTTCTGACTGAATTGTTTTGTGGATTTCGGATATATACTAAATGGTATTTTCAAACACCAAGCTTGACTGGCTATATTATCATGCTTCAGCTTGGGTGTAGAACAAAATACACATGAGTACATAATTTTGATTTGATCTTGAAGGGAGGTTGTTTTTTTGTTGAAGCCATATTTATATTTTTACACATCTTTTGGTTGGATTACATTCATTTCTAGGATATTAGTACTGTTGAAGGCTTGACTGATATTATTTATTATTTTTATGTTTTCTGCACTAATGATTTATTCTACATATACTCTTTTAATTCTGGTTACATTTCCATTATATGTCTAAATTTTTAAAAAATCAATTAAAGTTTAGGGGTAGTTATTGGGTGTGAAAAATAAGAATACCAATAAGAAAAAAGTCAATTTTTGACCCTTTATATCTAAGCTTCTTTAATATTTATTCAGATGAAATTTGGCATAACTCATAAGTGTTGAAGGCACTACAAGTTTAAAAAAGAATTAAGGATATCAAAATATCAAATAACCTATAAATGGCAGCTGTCAAAAGTGACCAATCTTGTCAGATCCTAATAAACATTTAATGTATGTAGGTTGCAGCATGATCTGTCAACCTACTACCATAGGCTTAGATATTATTTCTCATTGTTTATTCTTAATTTATTTCTATAATCATAATTAAAATGAATAAAATAAATAATTTTCATTTTTTAAATTCATAGTCAATAATTGATGCTAAAATTTAAATAGTCAAAACTTTACAGAAGACAATTTTTAGAAGAAAATAAATATTAATAATGAATTATATATTTCAAAATTGTACTATATATGCATATATTTTGTCTACATACATAAAAAAGGGTAAAATAATCACTCTTATTCCACTCAATGATCTAGACAGTGAAACATCTAGAAGTCTAGATGTCATGACAATTTTGTCTAGAAGATGAGACACCTTGTCATCTTCTAGATGCATTGATGGTTGTTTAGAGGTCTAGATAAAATCATTAAGATATTTAGACATCTGGACAATTTCATTGAGGAATGTTAAGATGATTAATTTTGTAGTATAATTGTAATTTTTATAACAATGTCAAATAAAGTTTTATAGTATTTAAAATAAACAAATACTTAATATAGGTACTGAGAAATCCATAAAAACATTTTAACATATGCAGAGTTCTTCTGTAATTAATGTTAAAGTGTATTATCTATAACACACATGCCAAATTATACTGGTCAATACTTAGTATTCAGATGGATGAGATAAAGTGGTGTCTATAATAAAAATGATTCTGGGGATTATTTGATATTATACTATGCCAAATAGTGATGAACAATTTATAATTATTACTCATTTGATTTGATGCTGACTGACTATGTTGCAGACAATGTCATAGATATTATATCACTTTTAATACAATAGATTGGTAATCTAACTGTATGTTGTTACAAAGTTTTGGTTTCAGTTCTGTATGGCAAAAGTATGCTATTGGCTGTGCAATAATTAATTTTTCATAAATCATCCTTCTTTTTTGTTAAAATCAAGTGCTAATGTATCAAGTAAGTTTTATGCATATGCATAATTTTGTTAAAAACCTATAAAATCATTAGGATTTAATATTTTGCCATTTGTGTCTAAAACTACTGGCAGGTGTTAACATGTTCACTGCCAACTACAAGAGAGAGTCTCTGATTTTGCCATTACAACTTAACTCATAGTCAAATAAATTTCTTATAATTTATTTAAAAACTGCTCAATTTTCAAACGGATTGTTTTAATAATGTAAGATCATACTAGTGCACATTTTAAAACTATGAAAATGTGACATATTACTACTTTCCTATATTGTGGAAGTAGTAATAATTTAAAAAAATTTAAATAAAAAATGCATCTATTTATTTATATGTAATATTTATTCTGGAGTAATAATAATCGAATAAACTTATTTATATTTTTGTTTTATATACTGATATTTCCCTCAAATACATAATCATATTTTTCTTATATTCCCTCAATACATATTCAATTGTGGTAACAAAACAACAAATAATTATCCATGCCATATATGTATAATGTGTATATTTCAACACTAGTAAAGCAAATGTGGAAAGAAAACAGCAAATATTACTCTAAATGAAAGTATTTTATCGCTGTGTGCCAGATGCGAGATAACTCGTAGGTACATTTTTTATATAATTATTTCATAAATTAGTTATGGTAATGTTAGATATACTGAGAAGAATTGTATTTACATTACATTAAACTATACAACCTTGGCACACACGAAAGAATTTTAAAAATTCGCTTGGCAGCGAACCTGTTAACTCTCAAGTTTGCATTGTAATTTTAGATAGTTGTATATATAATTTTGTGTGAAATATAATTATAGTATTCCAAATAGCTTCTTTTTCTTTTTTTGTTTAAATAAATTGAGAAAGGGTGGAACATGTACGTATGTAAGTATTGAAAGTTAGCTTGAATAAATACTTTAGTGAAAACTAAAAAGAATATAAATTTCAGTTTATTTTGGTTGCTTCAACAATAACAGTTGTCTGCACTAAGTGTGAAATATGTTTTGCAAATGTGACCATTTCTCGATTTCTTTCAAAAAACTGATTCTATACAAGAAAACCGAGAGGACCTACATGCACTTCCTTTAGCATAGAAACACATTATTCTGTAAATTTGAATGTACAGCAGAGAAAATTGTTCAGAATCACACTTCTTATTGTATCTATGGTACAATCGGACATTTAAAAAAAATTATGATATCCTTTAGAGGGCAGTCACAAGAATAGACGGTCGGGGACAAATAAATTTTTATAATAGTGTTAGCTCTGTATACACAAACAATTTTTATTCATATTGGTGGAGGCATAAAAGATTCATCAGTATTAAGATTGTGTCTCTAATTTTATCTTTTTGCTCTAGAAGTTCCTCATCTCGCTCTTTTTTGGTGACACTTGTCTCCACTTTTGACAAAGGGTAGGTACGAACTGAGAATGTTTAATTCAAGAAAAGATTTTAATTAAAAAATAAATTTTGGCAGACGTGCCCTGAACTGATGGACTTAATATCTCAGGAACATGAGTCATCTGAAAAAAATTAATACCTCCGGTTTCAGCAAACTAGGATGATTCATTGACATTTTAGAGCCATTGACTGTTTAGGGCTAGACCAAAGACGTAGTAGGTATAATTGAAATCTGTGGGCTAGACCTAGTCAAGCATTAAAATTTGATTTTTCTGAAACTCAATTGAACAGAACCACCTAAATTAATGTCAATTGGTACAATAGACAATTGCAAACCATTTAGAGTCATTTATATAATTGCGATAAAAAACAATGTTGAAAACATTAATTTTTAAGGACCTGCCCTGGTCGAATGTTGGATCTTATAGATCAGCAACCATAAATATAAAGCACCCCATTACTTTCTAATTCCTTTAATGCTAAATGTTAAATTTGAGCAAGTAGGATATTTGGCTTAGACTAGAGCCATTTAAGTGATTCCCCCCAATCAATATTTTTCATTTTTATGAATTTACGTTACTGAATGTCTAATAAACCTAAATACTAAATATGAAGTCGATAGGACACCCATCAATTTCTGACCTTTGATAACGTCATCGGCCCTAGCTCAGCACATTTATTGATTTTTTTAAATCGTCACCCTAAAATATTCCAAGGTACTACCCCTATGCTATGTACCAAATTTCTGCTCACTCCATCCACGGGAAATATGGTATTCTAGGTGTGGGGGGCTCTAGACCCCTTTATCAGACACATGAAACGAATTACTGTCTTATGTATTTAGGTTGTTCAATGGCAATAGACCTTTAGCTCTATGAGCAAGCTAGCCTTGTCAGAGTATTATAGGACTTCTGAAAAGAGGCTAAACTTTGGAATTCCAAAACTCAAGCATTTAAAACCCAGAATAACCAAATTATGTCAATCAATTTTTCTTTTTCTATGTTAACAACGCTTGCAAATTTTATAGAAATCGGTTCAGTGGTTTTCGAACTGAACCATGAATGTTTAAAGTTAGTCATTTTTCTAAAATTGTTTCTTTCTTTCTTTTTTCATTCTCTATCACCGATAATGGTCCCTAAACTTTAACCAAATTGAGCCATACCCAATTGTTCTGACACTGTCCATATTTTAGAACGTCCCTGAACAACTCCAAATTCTGGTGTTGACCGTTTGCTTTTGTTTTATCAATTTATTATTTTATAGTCGACTTGAGTACTTTTATTGTCATAAAATGGATAATTTTGGTGCTCATTTTATTTAATAGGTCTCAGTTTTAGCGTTTTTACAGGGAAATGTAACAAGCCAAAAGCTAGAAATATTTGACAGTGCTTTTGTAAAGGGCTGTGGGGAGGGGGGGGAATACCAAATGTATTACTTTTTTATTGTCTCAAAAGAGGCTTAAATTAGTATGCATGCAATCAAATGTTGACATCTTTGGATTTCAGTCTTGTTAATATATATTTAACTTCTTAAATCTAAGAGAATTGACAAGAAATTTGATCTCCGAATAGGTTTCCCGATCTATATGTAGTAGATAAACCTTTAATTGATAAAAATCAATATTAAAAAAAACCCTAGCACATATTCTGTTCTAGTCCAAAAACGATAAAATAATAATGATCCCAAAAAGTATTTTTTGCGTCAGAAATTGACTATATTTTAAAATCCATAGTAGATAGGAGAAAATTGGAAGTTTTATTATATAATAAAATATGAACTGCTTATTTAAATGCCTTAAAATTTGGCATATATTTCTTTTATGTGCCATGTAGAAATATCATAGCTTTATCCAAAATATGAAATTGAGGTCCATTGATTTTGGGACCAGGCCTGCTGACACATAAAAAATTGATCTTTCAACCAAAACCCACTAAAAATGATCTGGAAACATTTAAAGCAATTACAAACCATTTTCCCTGGTATGGTGGACCTCATAAAGCAGCAACCATACATGTGAAGCATCTAATTCCCTAATAAATTATTTCTAATGCATCCTATTTCTAAATCATCCCAAAATGGAGAATAATATTTGTTTATTTTAGATTTTAGAGCCATTTTAGCCACACAAAAATCGATAATTAATAATCTTTCCAAAAAATATGAATCTGCATTACTATACACCAAATTTGAAGTCCATTGGACAAATTAAAATTTTTAGTCCTTTATGATCGACGACTCAATCAAAGACCTCTTACATCAATCAAACTGCAAACGTAAAAATAACGAATTAGATCCAGCGGGGATAGGACGAGGAACTAGGCAATATCTGTTATCAGCACTACCAACAAGTACAACAAGTTAAGTAATTCAAATAGTTGGTAAAAAATAATTACGCAGACGGAAGATGACAAGAAGAAATTCGAACTAAAATAGCAGAGAACTTCTATCAAGAGTCTGAAAGTATATAGAAACAAAAAGAAAATAGTTAATACATATGTATATGAAAGCGATTAGAAGAAAATTGAAGCATTTGAAATGTGGATATGGAGAAGAATGCAGAAAATCTTATGGCAAGACAAATGAAGAAGCCGTACGGATACTAATGAAAGAAGGAACCTACTAAATACAATTACCAAGCGCAAGAAAAATTGGTTAGGCCACATATTGAGAAGAGAAAACCGACTGAAAATAGTCATTGAAAACAAAGCCAAGGCAACCAAGGAAAAAACATGTTAACGGATCTTGTAAGATTGTAATATTCAGATCGTAAGGAATTGGAAAGTAATAGGGAACAGTGGAGAAAGTGGAATCCATAGATATGGACCTGTCACAAGGCAAAGAACAAGATAGATAAATAGAATGACATCATCGGCCCTACCTCACCCCCTCCCTCTATCAGGCAAATATAAAAAAGGTTTATCAACGAATGGTTAAATAATAAAACCTCTATAAATTTATCTTAAAATATACCTGCGAGTACTTCATAGGTATACAAAAATAAAAATGCAAATACAAATATAAAAAAAGTATAGGCACACAATGTTTCTATTAGTATACATAAAGTTCAATAACCTGAAATGAGTACAAGGAAGAATTACAATGATTGAATAAACATTTCAAGGTGTAGCAACAATTAATCTTCCAAAGATTTCATTTCAAATCAAAATTGACTTGAATATTGTCATCAGAAAAAAAACGAGACAGCACTTTTACCACACAGGGACACATATTTATGTAGTCCCTGCTTTACCATTTATTGTTGGCGTTTTGTCAAGTGTCATATATACCTTATTTTGCCAATAAATTGCAAGACATCTAACTGCTGTTACACCTTGTGTTGATGTTGATTTTTAAAACTATTTGTTGCTGAAGAAACCACAGATAGTTTGGTAGTAATAAATTAGTACATCAATATGATCAAAATTGAATGTAAAATTAAATGTTACTGAATAACAACACTGTTGAGTTGTAGTAACCTCAGATTCTAACAGTTATTAGACCATCTTTCCATGATGGTAATACAAAACTTCTTCGTTTGAAAATAGCTAATATTATAGAGGTTGTGATCACAAAACAACTGTCTCGCCAAAGATGACGAAACTACTATATGTATACCTAAAGTATTTCTGTCTATATTTATTTTAGTCACATTATCATATTGACAATGTGACTGAAATAAAATAAAGATCAGAAATTCAACAGGTCGTGGGTTCAAATCAGGGGCACTGTGACGTGTAGTTATGGAATTGGTTCATTTATGAAAATTAGCGTTTATATCAGGCCCTATCTGCATGTTGCAGGCCAAATTAAATTATGTTTCTTAACATTTTCAGAGGAAGGCAATATTTATAAAGTCCATTTATTGTGTTATTTTACTTATTTCAAAAGATAAACGAAGTTAATATTATGGTTCATTGTGTAATACTGGAATATAATTATGGGCAGACCATTTTCAACTTCCCTTAGCTAATTTTGCTACTTTTTGCTAGTACTGCCTATAATAAAACTATGAATAACTTTTTTAGTAACTTATTTATGTGTTTACTAGAAAGTACTTGGAAAATTATTGTGCATACATTTGTAAAATCTATACCTATTGGTTTTGGAAATGAATCAATCAGTAATAATTAGTCAATTAACAGAAAATACACTAAATATGTCAAATTAATTGAACATTTCTGTTTTACCAGTCACATCGGATTTTGGGGCCAAATTTCTAAACGCGTTAGCTATTTCACAATGGAATTTAGCCCTAAGCGGTTTTAAGTTTTGTAACTTTGGAGTACCCCTATGTACTACTATAATCATAGTACATATCACTGCAAACGAAAATGCGTAATTTTACGTCTGATGAGACGTGAAACAAATTGCCGGTTCATGAGATCTAGGAATCGGCATGTACCCACTCAAGGCGATACCCCCTCCACTAAGCTGAACAGTTGGTCTCTAGGTTGCACTTCCCATCAAATATTCTTTATAGGAAGGCTTAATAATTTTTTGGCAGTTTAGTAGATTTTATTTCAAAGACTCTCTGCTATATATTTTTATTTTATTGTTGAAAAAAAAGTTATCTTTGACATTTTGATACAAAAACCTATAAGTAAAAAATACCCTTAATTTCACATATTTCACCAGTTACACTATCGACTCTACAAAAATGGTTTATACTTTAGTGTTTCTATCAGTTTGCTTCTATAGTGCTAAATATAACAAAGCAACTACCTTTAATCACCAAGTTTTCAATACATACTTTGTATAATTAAAATTACGTTTGTGTCCAATAAAATATTTTAAAACAAATGTGGGATGAGAGCATTGAAAGAAAATATCATCGAGCAAGCTAGAAAATTAAATGTAAATGTAAAATATTTCAAAAGAAAAGGGATTTTTTAAAAAGATAATTGGTACCAATTTAGTTATATTTGATGACTTTTTATATATTATGTAGATTCCGAAACTTTCCAGCTATCTGCCATAGCCAGATTGTGGTGACATTCAAATACTTTGTAAAACAACAGAATCCAATTTTAAGTAGTTGCACTATTTCGAGCACTCTGGTCATCCACCGCTGATGTGGAAAGAACTGTTTCAATCATGCTAATCTGTTGAAAAATGTCTTCATTGTACTTATAAGCTACCGCCCAAATCTCGGCAATAATCAGTGAACAGTGAAAGTGATAAAAGATCAAGATTGGCTGAAAAAGACTCACCATCAGACACCAGCCCAATACGCCATAGAAATCCACATAGACATCGGTACGGTAGTAGAGACGAAACTGCAGACTGGCGTCCATCCAGAAAACAATGTTTATGGCACCCAGAAATAGTAAAATGCCACGTCCCGGTTTCTTATCGCCTTGAGACTTAGTACGGGGCCGACGATGAATGCCGTCTGCTAGAAAGGCGGCCTGGATCAGACAGACAATCAGTGACAAAATGTTCCGAAAGGTTAAAACAGCGGCTCGTTGTCTACGATGTATATTGCTGGGAAACGGGGGTTCAATTGTCTCGTAGACGGACACAAAGATGCGAAAGGATGCATACATGCTGACCCCAAGAACGGAGATGAACAACAGTCGCGAGTCAATACTGAGATTGGGAGAGGTTGGCGGATGGTAACAAAAGGTTCTAGAAAATCGAACGATAAGGATGGAAATGAGTAGAATAGATATCGGATAAAGTAGAGACGGTATTTCATGAATCAGATAATGATAATGCCAATGTTGTTTCACTTTGTTTTCCATTAAGAAGTTTGCCATTAGGTAAACCAGATAAGAAGCCAAAAGTCCCAACGACATGAACAATCCAAGATGTGACTTATTACAGTAGCTAACCATTTCCAGCGATTCGAAATCGTGTACTGATGGTGAACTTTCTACAGTTGTGCTTTCTGGACCGGACGCATTCGTACTATTTCTCTTGCATTCTCTTCGATAGTGGTATGGCTTTCCAACACGACTGTACATATGATAGGTGATGTTAAGACCAATTATACAGTACTCCACCACAAATGGAAATAAAAATGGCTGTGCAGCGGTCGATGACGTGGGTCGCTGCGAACAGTTTCCAATGTCGTTTTTAATTTTCAGATAGACAGGCTTCATCAGATCGTTGTGTGAACCATATCCAAGCTTCTTGATTTCATTGGTGGTGGTGTTGCTAATAGCTTCATCGTAGTCGACGATGGTGTGCTCAAATAGTTCCAAAGCTTCTTCGACTGTTGTGTAGATCCATCGAACCATGTTTACCGCCATCATATTAGCTAAACAAAACTGAACCAGTGACAAATGACGGTGAAACACAACCTAAAATATCAAGAAAAGTTTTATATTTACTTTTTTGTACGACTCGAAATATGAATTCTTCAACATTAATAGTTTACTTTTAACGATGGGTGTGTTTATGTTTATGGACTAACACCGTTGTTGTTGTTCTTGTATCTTTTTGACTGAATTAAAAAGTTGGAGGATGGATTCCAATTGAGCTTAAATTTGGTACATTTGACGTCACCAGTTTAGTTCCAAATCAAACTCCATTGTAGAACATCTTTCGTCTTTAGTTCTAGTAAAATATTCCATAACATCAACACCCGTGTTAGTTAGTCCACAAACAGAAACTCTCCCAATGTATTGAATTATTAGAGCATTCAATTTCAAAAGAAGTTTTCCATATTAGTTTAAGTACCTACCAAACAGTATTATCCAATAGACACAGTAGGCACCACACCTGAACAGCTATAATTTTTAAGGGGGACAAGTCTGATGTTGGACCCCCTTCCCCTTTTTTCAAAAGTAAAAATGACCACCTAATTTTACCCCCAAAAATTACCTGTTAGTTAACTCTCTTTTACCATGCGCTTTACAAATATTTTCTTTTGGCATTACTCATTAACTAGATATAAAACATTGAAGCTTGCATTTACTGAGATGTTCCTAATTTCAGCTGTTGTGTCTTTACCTACGATCATCACTTTCGTCTTTTTGGCATTTAGTCTCATTCCTATACTTTTACTTTTTTATTCACGATGTTAAGCGAATTTTGGAGATTTTGTTCATTCGCTGCAACTATTGCAGTGTCATCTGCATATCGCAAGTTATTAACGACTCTTCCATTGATCTTGTTGCCTTTTATGTCTTTTACTTCATGAAAAATGTCCTCTGTGTATCTACTGAACATAATCGGGGAAATTACACATCCTTGTCTCACACCTTTTTCAATATTGATATTTTCTGAAAGCGAATCTCCTACTCTAACTTTGAATTATTCTTCTATCTTTTCCATCTATTCCACATCTCTTCAAGCATTCTAATAGCTTCTTGTGTTTCACCCTGTCTAAAGCTTTCTCATAGTCCAGGAACAAAATGTATATTTTCTTTTGGTTATCTATAGTCCTTTCACACAGCATCCTCAAATTAAAAATAGCGTTTCTAGTGCCCTTATCCCTTCTAAATCCATACTGTTCCTCACTGATTTCATTCAAGATCTTTGTATCTATTCTGTTCATTATGATTCTGAGTAGAACTTTTGTTATCTGACT
>JAUYWI010114450.1:0-10693 GCA_034780595.1 Parotoplana pacifica
GTTGTTGCTTTCTTAATCCACTCAAGGGTTTCCTGTATGGCCATAACTTCGGCACTGAAGGATGCTGCTCCAATTCTTGATTCGGGGCCATTAGTGCTTTCTCTAATGACTGCATAATCGCCGTCTTTAATTCCTTGTTCCATCGTGACGTATTTTCTTCCTTCGTCTGAATTGCGATCTTCCTAGCCTTTCTGTGGTCTTACTGTAGTTCTCATCCAACTCTTCATAGATTTGTAGGTGTCCTTGGCATGCCCGCTAGGATTCCTCTTGCCTGCTGTCTGAGAGCCTTATTGCTCTTGAGCTTGGTTTTAACATCTTTCTTCATCACCTTTCTTCTGGGGTAATTGGTGGCATCCGGAGGCTTATATCATAAGTGAGGATAGCTCTCCTCTTAGCCCTGTGCTGATTGGATCGCATCTGTTTTCCTTATATATAACTCCTTTTGGAGAAGATTTTATTAAAGATTATGAGACTTTTCTTTGGGCTTTGTCTAGCTCTTCCAGTTGCGTCTTACAGAGCCACGTGTCCAACTTGGGGCTGCGTGCCAAACGGTGCTCTCAATCATCGCTTTGTGTACCTTTCTCAGGCTCTGCCACTCCCTATCCCACTCTTCATTGGCGAGCGTCAGGTTGATGTTCATTCTTTTGGTCATATTTTCTATCACCTGCCTTTTGATGGTTTCTGAATCTCATGTCTGAGTGTTCCAGTTGAGCTTTCTGTCGTTGCTAAAGAGACATATTTCTGTTTTGTTGGGTTCAGTTGAATTTTAGAGTCTTTTGTCCAGGCTGAGATGCCATCGATGACTGTCTCGAGTTTTCTTTTTAAGTCATCAACCTCTTTGCCACTGGTCCATCAAGCCATGTAGTCGTTTGCATAAATCAGGAAGAGCAGCTGAGAGATCACCGCTCATTGGGGAAAGCCTTGTTTCATGACTTTCCACTTACCACTGGTGCTGCATATGCGGATTCTGGCCTTTCTATCCTTCAGGGAGCTCTTGGTCCTGCGAATAATTCCGGAGAGTGCTTTTATGGTAATAAGCTTGTGTATCAGTTTTTTATCCAGACCCAGTCATACGCCTTGGAGCAAATCCATGGTCGCTAGGAGAAGTTTTTCTTTCCCTTCGAAGCTGTCCTGAACTAATTGACTGAGTCTAATGAGTTGGTCTTCACAGCTGCTTCCTAACTCCAAGGGTTGATGATGTTTTCTTTGGTCATCGAGTAACGCATTCTGTTCGCTACCAGTCTTTCCATAATTTTGGCAGAACATGCTGATCGGTCTGTAAGATTCCTTTTATGGGAATTATCTCTGCTTTCTTCCAGTTTAATTGTGTTTGATGTTCTATCCATACCTTGTTGATGATGTCGAGGAGCCAGGTGTTCATGTTGTCAGGCATGTGCTTGATCATTCTATGTTCGATTCCATCTGGTCTTCCTTTTTTGCGCTGTCTACTTCCTCGATTACGTTATTCAGCTCCTTTAGGTATCACATCTTCCTTATCTCTGTATCTGCTGACTCTTTTTAACTCTCTTGAAAACATTTCTGTCCTTTTTGTTCATTGTAATGTAGGCTACATCCGCATATTGCTTAATGAAACTTTTGCATTTGGTTTTTATCCATTCGGTGAGCCCTGCCTTCCACAGTAAGGTCTTCATTTTCCTTTTTCTCTTGCTGCTCTTGATGGTTCTCCATATCTTTTTGGCGTCACGGCTGTTTCCTACCCCTTGAAGGAACTCTTTCCATGAAGTCTTCTTTGCTTTGATTTCTTCTCTGAAATTCTCGTTGATGACTTTCCATTCTTCTGGAGAGAATCCTTTCTTTTTCTGATTCTGTTTTTTTCTTCAGAAATTTTTGTGATATTTGTTTTCCAATATCTCTTGCTGTTTTTCATAGAGGCAATCCTTGGAATGGCTGCCTTCAGGATTGCTTCGTTACTATTATCAGATATGCGGACTACACTGCCCTTATTTCCACCACAGAAGATGGCACTCAGGAGAACATGTAGATCCTGTTGGAAAAAGTGAAGTTTCCAACATGAGTATCAATTAGAAGAAGACAAACATCATGGTAGCAAGCAGCAGAGAAGAAAAGAGTCTTGATGTACAGATAAAAGGCGATCGTATTGAAAAAGTGACAAAATTCAATTTCCTTGGGTGGACAAAATCAGCAGATGGAAGCTGCACATCAGAAATAAAGAAACGTAACACAATGGCCAAAAAAAACAGCAAGATTGGATAAAATCTGAAAGTCACGCAGCATAAGGAGACAGATGAAAATCAGACTGATGAAAGCTCTCATATGATTGTGAAAGCTGGACCATAAAAAAGTGATAAGAATAGAATTCATTCATTCGAGTTCTGGTGTTGGAGACGGATGCTCAATGTATCGTGGCTAGAACATCGCACAGATGGGTCCATACTGCAAGAGATAGATGCAGAAAGAGAAATGATTGCAAGAGTTGCAAAATTTAAACTTTAGTATTTTGAGCATGTAGCTAGGGGCAGCGCGGGTGAACTTGCACTCATAGTGATGAAAGGAACAGTTGGTGGGGTGAGGCACAGAGGGACACTTAGAAAATCATGGTTTGACAACATCAAAGAATGGAGTGGGCGGTCATACCGGGAGTGCAAGTACCTGGCACAAGATCGAGCAATATAAGAAAGCTGTTGTGGAACTGGGTACTGTCTGTCGCCAAAGCTCATCCGAGGCACAGCAGTAAGTAAGTAATGGGGTTTGAATTCTACATATATTTCAAATTTTAAAGAAATTGTGTGGTTGTATTCGATTTTAGAACATTTTTTTTTAATTTTGATTAAAATATCAATAAATTTGGCCTTAATCAATCAATATTATTTTTAAAAAGTGCCAATTCAAATATTAATTGTTTTACTCAAGAAACATAGATGACAACTTTCAGCTTAATAGGAACTTGGGAAGTATGCACACTAGAAAATGTCATTTTGTTACTTGATGACGTCATAGGGCCACTAGCTAAGGCTCAGTATTAATTTTAAAAAATTTAAATGGCAATCTTCCCATTTGTCATGGAGCAGGTGTGTGCCAAATTTAACCAAATCGATCCATGGGAAGTATGTTAGTTTAGGGGAGTGGTACCATACCCCCCTGAAGTCTACCAAGCCAAGGTTTAATACACAACACACATCAACCCATTCTGTATATAAGTACCTATGCCAAATTTGAGCCAGAATGGATTTACTATTCTGAAATATTTTTTCTAAAATAAATTAAAAATAGATGAGCATGGCGGGATTAACGTATTTAATTAAAATGTTTGGAAGCTCGAGCTTTTCTGGGAAAGTCTATATTATGCTTCACATAAATAGTAATATGCACTTATTGAAATTTACTGTCATATTATTTTCTCAAAACTTTTATTATTTATTTCCAAATAAACATTGGTTACTATGACAATCTGAAATTAACAGATGATTCAATAGTATTGTATACCCACAGTATTATCCAGTGATGTTTGAAATCATGTTCTTATAATGTAATTTCAGACTTATATGAAGGTAGTGTTTTTTTAAAGGAACTAATTATTTTTAAACCAATTTTATATTTTTACTGATCATATGACACAACTTGTTTTCTGATTTTATGACAAAAATCTGATTTATAAATTAAAATTTATGTACATCGACTTTACTTTTCTTTCTTTTTATTTTTACTATACTTACTGCATAAGCTGCCTATTTATTTCAAAGAAATAAATACAGGCAGAATACAATTTGACTGTATGAGAGCTAATTTGGTTTACTTACAAGGGCGACTACGAAAAATAAAACCATAAAGTACAACTAAACTTATTTATATTTATTTTTGCATAGGTATTGTTTTCATTTATTTTAAATAATATTTTTATATTCTTGCCATGAATAACAGAAGATAGTATTCGTCTTTTTTAAATATACAACATACATATTGTTTCCATTAATTTAGCTACATTACTGACATATGGAGATTCCAATTAGAAGATAAACTTATTAATTTTGAGTCTTCATTTTGTCATTTGTTACATGTTGGTTTCTTTAGAAGAGTTGGTAGTATTTATGCATTTAGTTATTTTGAATGTTATGAAACTAACGCTTTTGTATTTTTTGGAAAGAGGTTTTGTTTTTCAAAAAATATCTTTTTGATACTTTGTACACATTTAATGACACAAAGAAAAATTAAATTACAAATTGTGGATAGGGAAATGATATCTTATTCAATTGTTTTTTTCTCTCTAATTGTTAGAATTGAACCAGCCAGCCTAATTGTTAGAGTATTCTAAATAGAATTACATATTATGTTTTTTCAGTTTATATTTAAAAAAAGTATTAAATAGTTAATTATTTTTTCTGCAAAATATCAATTCATCAATTAATCTTACTTTATCCTCTTTTTGGTAGGTATGCTTCCTAATAAAGCGTTCATTCATGTTTTTGGTTCACCCCCCCTAAGCTTCTAGTTTGACGACAAACACCTAATTGCTCTGGTTTAATTTTTTCGGGGAAATAGCTGCCGTCAGAACGGTTTAAACCGAACGATTTTGTGGAAAAATCACAAAGCTTTTAAGATGGGCAAAATAAAATTGTATTTTGATAATTTATTGTTTATCTATAATACTTCTTTACCATCTTAGTATACATTTTGTTTTCAAGGATTTTCTTGACAGTGACGAAGATTGGCAGACTTATGTTGAGCGAACAGAATGTGATGGTGATGCCACATTTTCTTCGGGACTTATCAAGGATAAAGAATTTGCATCTCGTCTAGTGAAACGCTTGGCAGACTGTCATGATCGTGTTCTAGAAGGAGTATTAGAAGGAGCTGCAAAATTGAGGCCTTTGCTCAAAACGGTCACTAATCTTGTCACGATTAAATGGTACATATGAACAAAATATAGATTCTATAAAAATTTTCATGTGGTTACTGTATGAGACGGTAGGTAGCTCATAGTGGTTAGATTTTGGTTGTTTAAATTACAGGTACAAGGATGCTATATGCTAAGTACAGTTATGTCCCAAATGTCTTTTCAGTAAGATGTTTAGGAAAATATTCCGAAATTCAAAATATTTATTAAAAATTACATTCAGAAGGCTCGTACGCTTCAAGATGCCCGCCCTCCACACTGGTCAACTTTTCGGTTGTCCGGACCACACTACAAGGAAGTTGCAGATAGGACTCGTGGTCCATCATTATTGATATCGATATTTTGTCACACTTTAATATCCACTCAAACGTCCCATCTTGCTCAAATTCGATATTTAGAATTAGGAAGCTATTAGAAATAATTTATTAGAAAATTGTATACCATACATCTATGGTTGTTAAGTGAATATACATTATTTTATGAACCAAGCAGAGTGTTATCCAATTTTTAGTACAAGTTTCACTTTGTTGACAGAAAAATAAATATTTTCAACAACCCATATTATATTTTAAATAACGTAATATACCAAATGCTAACCATATATACATATATTGCTTTAAAAAAAGTTTTTCTCAGTTTCCAACTTAACATTGGGTGGGGCTATGAAAATAGTTTTCTACGTCAAAAACTGTGACCTTTACTTACGAGTTAGTTTTACCATTCCAGCCTAATCGGAGTTATCGTTTTCAAGCCACAGAATAATAGGTGTATGGGGGAGGACTACACTCTATTTCAGTCAAAAGTTTATTTAAATATTCATTTAATACATTTTAAAATAATTATGTTGAAATTAATATAATATTTTGATAATTTCATGAAAAATATTGATATCAATTATTTTAATGAGTGGGAGTCTACCGAATTTTATTTAGTTATTTATATTTCCATTTTTTATATTCCAGTACTGATTAACTTCTCAAATCGATAAATAACACAGATTTGAAGTTTTGTAGAAGTAATCTTTGTTTGTTTATTTGTTTTAGCAATCTTGATGTGATTGTTGAATTTTATGAAAGAACTGAGATTCCTACGGTTATAATCAATTTACTTGGCGACATTATAGATAGAGCCAAAGTGAAACAGGTTATAAACTTTTATTTAATTTTTATCAATTTACGATTCAGTATAGTATAGAGTAATGTGAAAGTGTGGTTTAGTAGATCTTGTTCCAATCTAAGATTTCTCACTAGAATTTACCAACAAAACTTTTTTCTGATATAACAACTATTAGTAGCAGTCTTTTTCACCATTTGTATAGATTAATAGCACGGACCACTGTAGCACATGTTTAATAGTTATAACTTTATGATTTTGTATTGCACTACTTATTTTATAGAATTCCCAAAGTTCTCGAGGTACCTAGATTACTCTGAATTATCCATAAATTCATTGCTTAAGTAGCCAGGAAAGTTGATTTTTGATTCATGTTTGTTTTTAAATTTAATATTTTCTAATGTATGTTTCCTCTAGCAAGCTTGGTACCAACAAATACTCCTGGATATGGTTATTTGCGTAAATGCTTATTTTGCAAGTGAGGTCGGACATAGCAAGGCAGTAAATGAAAAGACGTAAGTTTAATTGTGCTGTTAAAATTTTAGTTTTGGATAGGTTGCTTGTTTTATGTATCTACATATAAAATTTATATTTAAAAAAATGAAAATATAGAGTTAGAAGTCAGCTAAGTTCATTAGTCATTTTGGAAATGTATGTTGAAAACATTGGCTATTGAATTAAATGTATGGTTCTGTTAATTAATTTGTAGTCATTTAATTTTTATTATTTCTTTGTCTTTTTATGATATTATTAGTTTATATAATTTTTCAATAGTCCTGAAGATTTTTTAAATGTTTCTCCTACATATATATGTATGTATGTACCTATATTACGTATGTATATTATGAAGTTATTATAGTTTGCATTTTATTAATTTCAAAAGTTTCTGGGTTACATATACTAAATAGCATTTGCATCAATGGGCTAAAACTGTTTTTTAAATATAATAAAAATTTAGTTAAATATCAATGTAGTTTTATCTAAGTTGTCAATCCTAGGTGTCATATTATTTTGTTTTGAATGGGAAGAAAGTATTACACTATCTGAATTGTAAATTAAAAGTTTCATTGTTTATTCCATCAAGCATCGATTTATACGTGGATATTGGGTTGAAGTTTGTTGGTTTATTACCGAAATTGTTGACACAAAAAACTGATGAAGATCTGAAATTAAAAGAACAAACGTATCTCGTAAGTTAGTACTTGTTTTATAATTACTTCTTTCTTTTGCTTTTTATTCTTGAACATGTTCCAAACGTTATTTTTTTCGTTTGTGATTGTAAACAAAATGTATTACACTTATTATACCCATAGAGTTATTTAAATAATGTAGCTTTATATTTTTTCAGTGTCTCCAATATTTATGTGAACGAATGGAAAATCAGTCGAACAAAGTAGCTGATCACTTCTTCACCTCCATTGCTACTCAGCACACGACTAGCATAGACATTCTTATGAAATCGATTTCTCTGGTGAAAGATGATGCCATTATCGGCAAAATAGAAGGTTAGTTTCAAATTTTGTGGCGTATTCTAAGATCAACTTTCTTCGGTAGAAATTTTTAAAGAATAGGTTGGTTTCTGGACTACAGAGAGGAACTTTTAAGACTAAAATTTCTTTAGTGCAACTCCAATTTTAATTTAAAATATTCTGAGACCATTGGTTCTAGACGGCCATAAGATTGTTCATAAAAGACAATGGGTGGCATGAAATTTGATGTAAACATATTGTGGTTTGATTCCCCTACTATGGTCACGTGATGACTCACTGAAAAAATAATGGGGCAAAATGAATGTTTTTTAACAACAAAATCATTGTAGTAATTAGTTTGTTTTATCAAAAGATTTTAATAAAATCTTAATTTTATTTGATCAACAGTTGCTCATAATTATAATGAACTTAATTGACCTTTCGACTTCTAATCTTGTAACTAATTGAAGTTCAAAATTGTCATCTATTGCTTAGCTCATGTTTAGACGCACGCACATTCTCTTAGTTTAAGACATTAGCTTTGTACTTATTAACACCAAAGAACATATTTTATAATTTGAAATAAAGAGAACTTTATACTAAACTGGATATTACACGAAGTGTTTAAATGAAATACTTTTATAAATATTCTAATTTAAATAATTGAACTATCTATCAGAACGTTTTAAAACTTAAATGATGTATCAGACAATTGACCCCTTTAGTTAAATAAAATATTTGTTTATTATCGACCACTTCGATTAAAATTAAACAATTAGTAGGTAACCCATATGAGTAAAGATTACTCTATGAGGTAACCTTTAATTCCGAACCGAATAGCAAACTTTTTATCTGTAACCTTGTGAGGGAAGGCAAATTCCACCCCTAACACATATTGCTAGATTGTTCGAAAACGACTCAACCGATTTGAATGAAATTTCTATCACTATTAACCACCGGGCTTTCCAGATCCGGTAATTATCGTACATGATAGAGCAAGACCGCACCTGAACACTACTATACCACCTGATTATGAAAATCGTTTATTGATTCGTACCTTCCCTCCACAGTCCTTTTTTGAACCCGATGGAACAAGCCAAACAGTCGTTTTAAAGCAGCTCTCGTGGTCAGTTGTCTAACTGACCACGAGAGCTGTACGAGATGAAATCATTGATGCCAACAATCAAAGAGTTGCTCAAGGTTGAACACAAGAACAGTGGCGTACTAGAATTCTAATGAGACTGGGAAATGAAGCTATTAATGAAATTACTCAACCTAAATGCTCAAACTAGTGTCTGCGAATCAATCGTTTCATTCCACAGCGTTTTGCAAGACAAGATATTGATGGCTAAAGATTAATAATATTTTTGTTATGATGATTATAGTACGAGGTTAAATTAATAGATAGTTTTGGTATTTTGAATGATAATAATTTGTTTATTGTATGTTGGAAATAAATCTGGTTAACTAAACGTGTAATTTGGTAACACGAATGTACAATTTGGTATTCTAATTGATGGTAAACTGATATTTCTTTAGGTAAATTTATGCTTTAATTTTAACTATCGGGTAACGTGATTGTTTGTTCTGGTAAGATGTTTAGTTTTGTCGTTAACAAGAATGTAAAAGGCTATATATATTTTTTTAATATGCTACCTTTTTAGTCTATTTTGTTGTCTCAGCCACACACTGTACCTATAATATCAGAGAGACAGAGACAGTACCTACCTAGGTTGTAATAGAAAAATAAGTTTAAAACGTTGGCCGCATAATTGGAAGTCCCACATATTCAGAAAGGAGGTTTGGATATTAATTGCTAATAAATTTTGAATAGTGCATTCAGATTATTTAATATTGGAATGCTTATAGGTACTTTTCTTTATCTTATAGAGCAAGTTCCAAAATCATAGCTGTAGTTATATCCATTGTTACAGTGGGGAATCATTTAAGGACTCGACATGTGTTGATGTATTTTATTTTTAAAATTCAATTTCTGTGATTAAATTGAGTTTATTAAGCATTAAAAATGACTATAGATGAACTACTTCAACCCATTTATACTCCGTATTTTCATTTGAAAAAAAAATCTATTTTATTTTATTTACGGATTAACCCTCTTAGAAAATGAGGCTTCCAATTCTTTTGATAGTGAATTTTAATGGCTCTTACTTCTAAATTTGAAATATCGATTTTTTTTGTGTCCCCTTTATAAAATCAATAATCATTATGGATATACCTAGTTAGATAGGTGCTACTTACTTCCTAGTGATCTAATGACCTAAAATAAATTAGACAAAGTATAATTTTTTAATCTCCTAACGTTGGTCCCCAATTAATATGAATTCTTTTTCTTTTTTTTGTCGATGAATCTTTCATGGGTACTTGTACACAAATTAATAGGTCTAGTAAAAAAACGTGTTTTATAAAATCGATGACATCTCTTAAATTTTTTTAATCATAAGTTTAACGATGTTGTCCTATTAATTTGTTCATAATTTTTTTAATCCTTGTGATCTTTCTTGAATTGAGATACAGAAGGAATGCAAACATCACTGAAATAGGGAGTATTTCAAAGAATATGGAATAAGTACTGAAATTAAGAGAATATTTTGTTTTAACTATATTTCCGTTTAACATTGGAGTTAAACAGAATTTTGCTTTCAAAATAGTATCCACCATTCTTCTAATAAGTGTTCTCAACCATGTAAAGTCTGTATCAGGAAATCTATTGTAAAAGGCTCTACATATGTTATTGTAGTTAAGGATACTTGGATAGATACTTCCATTATTTTTTTTCACCAGACCGTTTGGTCAATAAAGTATTTATATAGGCTTCGCACCGTTTGGTGTCCATAACTAGTTTTCTTAAGGAATATGCATTGTTGGCATAAATGTAATGATTCCATCATCACTAAAGTTGTTTTTGATCTGCCTTTCAATTCAACATAGTGCCTATTTAGCCTTTTACATTTTGACTAATAACTAGATTATGGGAAGAGTGACAGTTGTGTGCACATAAAACTGGTTAAAACTCATTGCTGAGGATCCTAAGTCCCGCACCATATTTCTTGTTATTGTTTTATGGATTGCGATTTTTGGATTTGGATATACTAGATGGTACTTTCAATCACCGAGCTTGACTGGTCATCTTATCATGCTTTAGCTTGGGTGTAGAACAAGATACACATGATTATATAGTTTTGATTTAATCTTGAAGGGATGTTGTTTTTATGTTGAA
>JAUYWI010114461.1:0-10692 GCA_034780595.1 Parotoplana pacifica
ATGTAATGGCCATGGTTGATTGAAGAACCAATATGACAAATAATACCAAAAATATCATAATTGTGGTTATTATAAGATACATAAATATAATTAGGAACAACTACATTTACTGCACTTTTTAATAAGTCTACCAGAACTAGTATTACTAAATTTATTGATTAAAATAGTTAAAATTCTGAGAAAAATTGATAGTATTATTAAAATCAACTATAACCGATACATAACAGTTCGTACTACTGTACCAAATATTTTTAACACTAGTATTATGCCAATTAACTGAATGATTGAGATTAGGCAATAATATCCTAATTTCCATCTCAAATAGAGATATTCGACTGCTGTTTATTTTTATATTATAAATTTTCAGTATTCTAATACGTAAGACGAAAGTTTTCTGGTGAATTTATATATATAAAAAATTGCAGAAGCGTAATATTTATTTCACGGTCGTAAACCATTTTCGTGATCTGGCCTAGGTAACGGCAGAAGTTCAAAATATAGTTATTTACTCAATATTCCATAAAGCGATATTATTGATCTAAAGGGTTATCAATTTTAAATCTTCCTGGGTGTCCCGTATAAAAATTCCAATACAAAAAATGAAATTGAATTATATTTAGTAAAAAGTCGAGTTGTTACATTGGCGCGATCTGACCCTTGTATTTATTATTTATTGGACAGACCGCCGTACCCACTCCAAATCCTACTGGGAAATCCCAGACTCTATGTACCACAATGTATTATCGAACCTGTAAATTTATCAAGGTGATCTTGTTCAGAAGTGAATTACAAAACATTCTTTTATTTTTACATGAACAAATATAAAAAGATAAAATTGTTTGTTGACTTTACTCTATGTATAACGAAAACATGCAAGATTTTCAAACAAAATCTGGAGACAATTCTTTTAATTATTAACAAAAAAACTGGGCTAATGAAATGAGAACAACGACCGAACATGTATCTGAGTTGGAAGTGCATTAGTTCAGCCGACGATTAATGTAGGTATCTGCTCCAACATCATAATGCCAATCACAAAATTGTTCGTTGATGAGTGTACTTTTGTTTATATTTTTGTTCGGCTAGGCCTAAATAGATTATCATTATTATTGTTATAAGTTTGATGGTTGCTAAGTGCTCAATATTGAAGTTTACTAAGAAGTCAAATTTCGGTGGTTGCTAAGGTGTATGGTTGCTAGAGAAAATGCGGATTGTTGCTAAAGGTTCAATTTTGCTGGTTTATAAAATGTCAATTTTGCTGGTTGTTAAGGAGGCTATTTTGGTGGTTTTTAAGAGGTCAATTTTGAATTGTTTCTGAAAAATGATTCTAATGATCGATTGCAAAAATAATTTTGAGACGGTCAATAAAGGTTCTCATATTTCATAGAATTTCAAAATGGCATTATACTGATAATCAAGCATTTGTTTACTTTTTTGGTTGTTGGAGGCCGTGTGTTCAGACATTATTGTGTCCCATGTTGTTCGGAAAAATTTCATTTTTATATATTATAGGTTTTTTAGTAAAATAAATTAAGAAAATAAACACTTTTATTTTATACACAGATACTTTGGAAACATTGATTGACAGAAGAAAAAATGTTTTTGAAACAAATTCAATTTGGGCGCCAAGCTAGAGCTGATGATGTCATCAGGTACAAAAATTAAAGGTTGTCCATTTGGCTTCAAATTTGGTGTGTAGGTTTATCAGACTTTTAGTAGCAAAAATCCATAAATATTTTCCTCAAATATATTGATTATAATCATTATCTTTGAAGAAAATATTTATGGATTTTTTCCACACAAAAATAGAATTAGCGCTACTGAGCGTCTCCACACTTACTCAATAACGTTTTGGAAATGTAGAACGTTTAAAATTGACCCCATTCAAATGCCAAAAAATGAAAAGCTTACTAATTTTTCTCAGGTGAAAGAAATTCATTCGTTCTAAATACGAAAGAGAATTTTCTATCAAACTTAAGGTTTAGAACTGAAAATATCGTTTAAAATTTAAAACGGCAGTTTTAAACGTTATTTCCCATTTTTCAGGTGGTATCGTTCAAGTTTAAACGATGTTTTTTAAACGTTATTCCGTTAGTGAACCTATGTACATACACACCACGTTTGAAGTCAATTGGACTAATTGTTGGAACTGATGACGTCATTGGCCCCTAGTTCGGCCACCATATTGGTTTTTTAAAAACATAGACATTTTCTGTCAATGTATATTTCCTCAGTATCTGTCTACCAACTAAAAGTGTATGTATATTTCATATTTTGTTTTACTAAAAGACCAATAGTATTATAAAAAACAGCATTTTCCCCCAGACACTCTACTATAGTACAAATAGCGGCTTATAGAGATATGAGTTGACAGTGCCTTGTTATAATGACGCTGAGATACAGTAACTTTACATACAAGGTGAGTCAAAAGTCTGTTGTTTTCAATGAAAATAAATAAAAATATTGTATACCTACTACATTCCTTGCAAGAAGTATTGTATATTATCACAATTTTTATTTATAAAAATAACAAAAAAAATGCTATGTAATTTATATAAAAAATTATGATATATACTACTTGCAAGTAATGTTGTACACAATATTAAATGTATTTTTAGTAAAAATGACTCAGCCTGTAGATGCCTACTATTGTATCCTAAGGCCTATTTGGCAATACTAGGCTACCGGTATAGCAAGCGTTCTGATGATGATAATAATGACGGTATGCTCAGTGCTGAGCTTCGGCCAACCCATTTGAAATCATTCGCCAAACTTTGCGATCCTTTTTTGTAGAATTGACTAAATCCATACTCAGTCAAGACCATTTGCTAATGTTGTAAGGACACTGTGGGTCTCTTTGGTCTACCTCTTAGACGTCTGCCTTCCATTTTGCCTTGCAAAATTGCTCTTGTGTGGTTGGAACCCTCTTCTCTATATTGGTGTCCATAGAAAGCAAGTTTCCTTTTTCGAATTTAAACATCTTAGTAACTATAGCCATCAGTTGCATTTCACTATCTTGACTTGAATGTTGCAATACCTACCTGTATATTTTATCGATTTATTGTACCCATTCATTCAAATAGATAGGCAACCGATCTACAATTATCTCATTTTGACTTGACAAACATAGCTATTAATTTATCTCCTAGGGTAGGTGCCTAATTATTAAAACAAAAACACCACCAATCTATATATTGTACATAGTAGGTACTTAGAGCTATGATAAATAAATTTTCTAAACACAAAATAAATTTCGTCGTCAAACAATACATTAAAATCCAATTTATGTAACCAAACGACACCCTTTCCAGATCAATAAAAAGACTTACCTACTGGAGACATACTGTCTTTCTTCATAAATTAATCTTAATTAAGTACATAAATAACCATGGTGCTTCTTCTACTCGTATTGAGGGATGCAATCGAATCGTTTTCAATAAACTGGATGTGAGACGAGACAAATTACAGTTTATCTCTACTCAAACTTTGTAAGAATTTCATAGAAACAGCACGGCAATTAAAGAACATTACCTATGTATAGATACCTGTAATAATTGTACAAAATAGCTAATACATTTGAAAATACTCGAGCGTCTATCATTCCTTTGCTTACTGGAAACCATGGCACGTAGTACGATTACATTTTTTTTCTTAAATCCTAGATATTGCTTTAAGTATTCCCTATCGAGTAGCGGGTTAATTAAGTGTCTATATATATATAGCATACTTCATCTGACAAAGTGAGGTAATTGTTTAATGATTGGTGAAAACCCCATACTATTTAATTATGCTACAATTTTATCAATTTGGCGTAAAGCAATACTTGACTGCTTCATTGCTTATCTACCTTTAAATTAATAACCTTAGTAAACGTCTACTCTAACGTTCAGTGGATAGAGTGATGGCACAGTGGTCCAGAGGTCCCATCATAGCACAGTGGTGGCACAGTGATTCGCAGACGTACATTTTATTTGTTCATTTACTTTTATTTGGCTTTTGTTATTTTATGTCCTAAATTGTTTCGTAAAAATCAAAGCTATTTTCTATAGAAAAAATTCATCATTCATGAATTTAGATGACAAAATTTGAGTACAGCAAACTTATAGGCTGACATTGTTTATAAAATATTCAACCGGAGACGAAAATGTACTGTAGCAATCTTGGGGTTCATTTTGATACCAGTGCCGGGTTGCTTGCCATGTACTCTTTTGTTTCTGAAGAGACTTGATCCTGTGGCAGGTAGTTTTCTTACAAGTTTATTTACTTAGGCGGTTCTACAAATTTTGGCTGATCATATTGACTATCTACAAAGCGCAATACATCATTATCATCATGTTCAACATCCTCTATCAACATACATATAGAGAAAGATTGAGTGGCAAGGACAAACATGTGAAGTCTCCATCCAGAACAGCCGACTTAAATATATCTGGTGCATTCTTTTTAACCTGCAGCGCCCGCAATGTGCTACGCATCTCCCAGACTATAATTTATGTACCTAGAAATAAACATACATTACAGAATTCACTATAAAACTATTGTGGAAATGGTACATACCTATAGCATACCTACATACATGAAAAACACAATTTCTTTTCTGCATTCTGAAACAATTGAAATAAGATTTTATGCTTTCGATTATTTTCGTTTCCTTTTTTTCTAAGGAGTTGAAATTGTGTACAAAGTGTCATTTGTTTTTTTGTAAAAGTAGATTCGGGTTTTGTCAATAATTATTAAACATTGTTGATTAGAATACAGGGAACAAAAGATTACGTACCTGCACATTAATAGGCCAATATTTTCCACTTAAAGAAAACGAGACTGTTTTAGATTAGGTATGTATAGGTGGGTACTGAGTTTTGCGAAAAAAATAATCATTATGATCTCTACGACCAGGGCTTTGTTTTACGCTTTGTGTTACTTTTTTACACTCCTAAGTCCTTATTAAAAACATTGATTTGGGTTTGTTTGCTAGTAGTTAGCACCTCCCTTTTTGTGGTTTGTATTTTATAAATCCATGATATCAGTATCTGTTTTATCTTTTATGGAAATTCAACTATAAGATCTACATCATTTATAATTTTTAATAAAATCCACATACATAATTATAAAATGATGTAGATATTATGTGGGATGTAGGTACTTACTATCCGATTTCATTTGAATTCTTTGATGAACCTTGTAGCTACACATAAGTAGATGTATTAGTTTTTGAATTATTATTTAGACTTGATTAACATTGTTAACGATATAATTAAGACCTAACAGAATAAAAAGGCTTTGTTAAAAGATTAAAGCAGACTATTATCGAAGTAATTACTACCTAGAGAATAAGAATGTTTTCGAGGTGAAAGAATCAGATACCTAGATAGGTATGAGTACATAGATAATATTTTTAATTTAGATGGAATAAAAGGTTATGGAAAACTAGATGCAAAATTATCATCATCATTATCATGTTACATCATTTTAAGTTGTTTTCTTTTAAATCATCATATATCATGCATAAAATATCATTTGTCATACAATACCTAGGTGAATCAAATTCAAACTAAATTGCAACCACACTTAATATCCTTCCTAAAATATTGTTTGCATACAATTGATCTTATTATAAAAAAGTCTACAAAAATTAATACGAAGTAAAACCTGTCATAGCTGGTGCTTCCTGATTTAGAATAAATGCGTATGTTACAACATTGATCACTTCATAATAAATGCTCCATAAAAAATGCTTCCTGTTTCTCATTTAATATTATTATCATAATTAAGATAGTCATATCAAAACTATCAAAGAACAGTGGGAATTTTGGGAAAAAATATTTACGGGATGGAAAAAAGTCGTTCAACAAAAAAAACAATTGCAACTTAGTCTTAACATTTTAACTGTTATTTAAAATTATCCAATCTGTTTTAAATTATGTGTAGTTTTTCTAACTAAGCCACATTTTAACCCCCACCCCTATACCAGTTCAAAAGTTACTAGTTTGAAATGTTTCAGGCTTCTTCCTGCTTTTCATAGACTAACTTATAATTTTTCGGCTCCCAGCAGAAAGTCGTACACAATATAGCCGTATTTAATAAGTCGTATGCTACTTAGTTGTCGATTTTAAATAATCGTATATCGATAAGTCGTAATTCTGAAACAGTCGTAGTTTTTATAAAATCGTATTCAGAAATTCGTATGGTACTTTATCGTAAATTTAAAAGAGTTGTAAATTTTATGAAGCGTGTTTAGGAAGTCGTATGTTAGTTAATATGTCGTCTTTTTAAACATTCGTAACACGAATAGGGCAAGTTTGAGAAGTATAAAATAAATACTCATATTCCATTATCAATTATTAATATAATTCAAATCGAAGTTATGAAATCTTCCATTATTAAATGTCATTAATTATAATAATGAAGCACACCATAAAATGTCATTCATATTAAATCACAATATTATTTTTAGCAATTGAAAAAATGTAGTCGTCGATTACAATTTCTTCCTCGTTAAAGAGATTGTACAGTCGCCGAAGCCTTTGACGGTTCTCCATTGACTTTCAATAATCTTCAAATGTGCGTGGAAGCTCTCGATATAATTGGTTGTTCTTTCTAGGTCATCCTCAAATCGTGAGTAGACATTCCATTCATGCATTGGAAACATTGGTTCCGCTCTCACACTTTTCCCGGCACGTGTTGTTCGCAATACCTTTCCATTCACATAGGTTTCATCGAAATAGCGTAATATAGATAAGTAGCCATCATCTTCTTCATCTTCATAAAGTGTTTTCACTAATTCTTTGATTAGTTCTTTGGGGAGGAAAGCTAGTGCCAACATTTCTTTCACTTTTTGAGATAATGTATCATTCTCTTCTTTGTACCGCTCCAGCAAACCAATGGAAACATCATTTGATATTGCCATTCATGGAAACTGAGGTGAAAGCAGAGGCCTTTTCTGGTGGTTTGATGTTCATTTCGACCATCTTACTGTGTATTGCGCCAAAAGTTCATTGTAATTGTCGTTTCTGCGATTGGCCATCAAGCAGTATACTAGCGGAAGCCATAGGTTATACACCTTTGGAAAAATAGTAAATAATTGTTGGAAGTGTGGAGGGCATATGGCGAATGTCCCATCCGCCATCTACATAGTAAAGTTTGCTAATTGGCGAATATTTTCTTCTTTGGAAAACACGATTAGGCGACCATTAGCATTATTATTGAAATTGTCATACATTATAAATTAGTACTCGAACTAGTTAGTAGCTCTAAATTGGCAAGATTTGTAGTGTCTGAGTTGATTGGCCTTTCAACATCCCTTTGTCTGTAGTAGTTAATAGACGGCGAAGTACATTCTCTGATGGGATGTTGTTGCAGCTAGAATGAAGTTTCACCATCTCGTAAGTTTTGAACAATTGATAAAGAACGTTTTCCCATTGAGGAGGTTCAATCGGTGCTTCATGATTATGGGAAGTTGATTTGAACAAGGTAACTGTTTTCGAATCTGCTTTGACATCAGAAGTAATTGCCCTGGCTGAGCAATCATTTTTGATGCATTTCCAGTAGAACGATTCATTTTCCGTAATCCTTTTTGAAAACAAAATTCTCAGAAACAATCTGTACGCTTTTATTCGTTCGCCTGACTATCGCTGACATCGGGCAAAGAAATGAAAATTTTAACACAACAAACGTGTTATGTATTATAATAGAACTTTAATAATGATGCAATTATTGATTTCATTGTGACAACTTACCAGTTCTGGTAATAGTTATTATCTCACTTGTGTACGCACATATGAACGTATTATAATCGATGTGTAATCACAGACCTACACTAATCTACATCGACAGTTTAATTAAGATTAATTCACATACGACTTTCTCAATAAAACTTTTCAACTTGTACGACTTTTTTAAATGTACGTTTAATTCACAAACTAATTTCTATGTACGACCTTTCAACTTTCACGACTGTTTAACTTATGACTTCCTAACAAATACGATTTTATAAATACGACTAAATTGTGTACGACTTTTCACTATGAACCCATAATTTTTAGGTGTCTTTTAAATAGCAAAATCAATTTTTAATCAAAAATACTAAAACTATAGCACGTCTTAAATTACTAGTAAACTTTAATATCGACAGATTGAACAACCTTGCAATCGACATGTAAACGACCTTGCAAATGTTCGTCTGGCTTTAACTGCCAAGCGTTGCCCCGACTTACGAGCTAGTACCAGGGGGCAATATCAATATATGTATGTCAACCACGCACTACGTCCTCTCGACGCACACGACGACTTTATCAAATCCGAGATAAACCGAATGCTCAAGGAAAACATTATACAAGAAAGTCAAAGCCCCTGGGGAGCACAGTGTTTCGTCACCAATAGGACAAAGAAACCACGATTAGAGATAGACTTTTCAAACACAATAAATCTTCACACTCCAACCGATGCCTACCCAACCAGCCGTATCGACGACATAGTTCTTAAAGTAGCGAAAAACACTTTCTTCTATCGATCTGTGCAGCGCATATCACCAAATACCCTTACCTTACGCCCTTCCGACTACAAATTGACCACCTTTGAAGCTTGCGGGAATCTTTACGAATTCACAAGACTACCTTTCGGTTGTACCAACGCCGTTGCCATCTTCCAGAGGACCATGGATGACCTTATCGAGAGACATGCGTTAGAAAATACACACGCATGTATAGATGACATCATAATTGGTGAAACTACAACGGCCGAGCATGATAAGAACCTCAGTGCCTTCATGAGAACGGCTGCAGATGACGGCATGCATTTAAACGAGGCCAAATGTCACTTTTCTGAGACATCGATTCGGTATCTTGTCTACGTCATTTCCAGATCCGGACTGTTTTTAAGCTCTGATCGACTACCCTGACTAATAACCCGACAGATCGGTTTCTTTGCCTATTATGCTAAATGGATCCCAAATTGCACACAACTAACCCTGCCACTTTCTAAATCAAAGGAATACATCGTTGAACATGGGAAACTCCCAGACGAGGCCCTGGCAACATTGATAAACTGAAGAAACACCTGGTATCGACTTTCTTAGCTGCTCCTCTACTCGATGCGCCCCTGACCCTCGAGACAGATGTCTCGGCAGTCTCTATTGGTGGAACTCTCAGTCAACATGGCCGACACGTCGCCTTCATGTCTCGTACACTCTCGCCCGCCGAACGAGATCACTCTGTCGTTGAAAGAGAGACTTGTGCCATCGTTCAATGCTGTCGCAAATGGAGACATCTGCTTATCTCCGTGCCATACTTCACTATTATCACTGATCATCAGTAAGTTTCTTATTCAACACGAACAAAAAAAGCTCACCTGGTGGCGTCTCGAACTAGCAGAGTATAAATTCGACATTCAATACAGACCGGGTCCAGACAATAAAGCCCCAATCCACTGTCTCGCATCAGTACATGTAGGGACACTGAATCATAACAATACTGCACGAACAAACGTATCTGCCATCCGGGAGTTACACGATTCTACCACAAGAAATGTATCCTTCAGCGTACAAGAAGTACGTGACGTCACTAACTAGTGTGCACCATGTAAGGAACTCAAACCACACTTTTTTTAAACCGACGACCCTCGTCTCAACTACAGGGGCATGGGAGAGACTATCGATGAACTTTGTGGGACCACTCCCCTTTACATCTGCCAACAAATTCATTCTGGTCATAGTCGACGAGTACTCACGTTACCCATTCGCCTTCTCCTGCTCAAAAATTACTGCTGAAGTCGTCATTGGTCATTTAAAAGCCTTGTTCGATCTTTTTGGTATACCCTCTAGCATCCACAGTGATCGTTTGAAAGCAAAAAGCTACACTCCTTTCTTCTTCGAAATGGGATCGCTAAAACACGAACGACACCCTACAGACCTCAGGGCAATGGACAATGTGAACGAATAAATGGAACGCTAATGCGAACAATTAAATTGGCATTAATAATCTTCAAGCTGGAAAAATTACGATGGGAGAAGGTTTACTTAGTCGCACTGAAATTTCAACGGGCTTCTGCCACTAGAACAGACTTACCAAAGTTCCTCCTACACCCTGGAGACACCATACTGCATCAACAGCATATACGATCGAAAGGAAACAATCACTACCCACTCCACTCTGCAGAAGTCGAATTAGCCGCTGGCCGAGTTGGTACTGTCTCAACAGACCACCTGGCCCCCTTTGTACCTGAGACATTGCCAGTCAAACGCTCAATTCCTGAAGGACCGAACTCCGGAGGACACAGCAACAGAGTCTACACCGAATACTGCCCCGAGAGAAGGAATGAAGGCGGACAACGACCAACCCGTTCTCCAGCAACCAACGACCACACGTTATGGACGACAAGAACACACATCTGACAGATTTCAACCTTAAAGGGGAAGACTGTGGTATATTCGCTGTTAATTTTGACTTCTTACTTATGTCGTATCTGAACTGTGGTGTACTGGCACTGAGATACATGTTTATCAATTTCTCTTTGCATTGTAATATTTGTCCATTCGATTATGATGTTACGTAACGGCTCCTTGTGCTCTGGCTACCACATTTTTTATCAACATTCTCCAGGAATTTCTATCTTGGTTACCATAAAGTAAACCAGTTTATTTTCATTTTTAATAATGGGGTTATTTTTGAATTCACTAATTTTATATTCCAGATGTTT
>JAUYWI010114472.1:0-10690 GCA_034780595.1 Parotoplana pacifica
TTTTATGTTGAAGCCATATTTATATTTTTAAACATCTTTTGGTTGGATTACATTCATTTCTATGATGTTAATACTGTCGAAGTTTGACTGATTTTTTTATTATTTTTATGTTTTCTGCAGTAAAGATTTATTCTACATAAGTATATTTGTAGACAACACTAGATTTGAGATGTGTAGGGACGATATTATTGAAAGAAAAATAATTGGTCAACTTTGATTGGTATTCCTCTGAAATTTTGAGCCATATCTGAGTCTCTTCACTAACCAATGCATATGATTACCAAAATAAGGAAGGCCGAAATAGCTTACCTAAGGAAGAATATTTAGTAGAGGGAGCTCTATCAATAAGTTTCTTAGAGAGAACGTTTTTAATGGGATAAAGGTTAGCTTGAAAGAAAATTTAAAAAAAGTAATTTTAATATTGATAGAGCTCTCTTTACTAAAGATTCTTCCTTATTTGAGTAATTATTATGCATAGGTTAGTGAAGAGACTCAGATATTGCTAAAAAATCTCAGAAGAATACCAAATTTGTACAATCAAAGTTGGCAATTATTTTTCTTCTAAAAGAATATCGTCCCTACACATCTCAAATCGAGTGTTGTCTACAAATTTACTTGACAAGGTGATGTTGGCACGACCTACATAGGCCGCACTAAACAACACCTGGGTGTGAGAATTAATGAACATTTCAAAACTGGACCAATTAGCGAACACATGATGAACTGTGTCGATTTAAAGTTTTGTCAACAACCAAATATGAATATGAACTCTCAATCAAGGAAGCCCTTTTATTAAACATCTTTGTAACAGTGATCCTGGCAAAACATTACATAAATTAAACGGACTGTGCATTGGATATTAAGACATGCTTTGCTAATATTTTAAACAAAATGATATCTTAATTTATCAATCTATATTTATCTGTGTAAAATTTATGTTACTTTTGACTGTCTCAATTGAGAAAATTATTGTTGTTGTTGTCCGGCGGGCTTCGGATCAGCAGTGATCCATGTTTGTAACATCGAGTGATGTTGTCGCAGTATCTAAGAGCCCTTTTAACTCTGATCCTGTAATTATATGCTATTTCGCAAATACTACTTTATAGTAGTATCAGTACCCAGCGATCACCATGGGAGGCAGCATACATTAATCACGGGTGACAACCTCTTCACAGTCCTATGGCTAAGACCGGCTCCCTTGGGGACATCTTGACCACTTATCAGGCGGGTCGGAGGTCCCTGAGTACCTTTATATACCATAGAAAAGATTCAGATCCATCGATAGACGACATTCTGTATAAATGACTATTCTGTGATTTGAACTACAGAAGAAATACCCCAAGGTTTGAACCATTTTACTAAACAATAGATTGAGACTTTTTGTCGATTCATAGACTAAACTAACTATCATAAATGTTATACGAGTATTATGAGCCTAAATGTCAAAAATCAATATTTGTCGGCCGTACAATAACCTAATGGGATAGTTGGAGACACAAGTTACAATATATTATGTTTGCTACATATATTATAATTCGAAAAACCCGAGAAGAGAGAGTATAATAGAAAAAGTCGAAGAAACCGAAATAGAGGAAGTGAGCGAGGAAAAAGTATCCAGAATATTAATCCATATGAATAGAGGAAAGGCAGTTGGACCAAATGACATATGTACCAGTAGAGGCATGGAAAGCACTTGGTAAAACAAGGATAGAAAGACCAACAACAATGTTTAGAAAGGTCATGCTCATGCAGACAGAAGATTGGAAGAGAAGTACCTTGATTCCAATCTTCAAAAATAAGGGCGACATACAGTAGGTACTATTAAATCTAAGGTGGCATCAAACTAACATCGCACATCTTGAAATTGTGGGAAAGAATTATGGATAAAAGATTAAGAGAGAAAGTGACAGTAGCGTACGAGCACAGCAGTTTGGTTTTATGCCGAAGTGGAGTACAAATGATGCTATTGCTGCACTGCAGTAGGTAATGGAGAAATAAAAGAAAGGACACAAAAACAAAACTTTGGAAATGTTTGGGGCTGAAGGGAGTAGAGAAGGAATACATCAGACTTATCCAAGACATGTAAAAAGGGTGTATAACAAAGGTGAGGTGTGCCGCCAATAGATTAGAGGTATTTGAGGTGACCTTGGAATTTCATCAAGGATCTGCCGAGTCCATTTCTTTTTGCCTTGGTAATAGACTGTCTGACGGGTAAAGTACAGAGAGAAGCACCGTAAAATACGCTGTTCGCGGAGTCAGGGGCAGAGGTAGAAGCAATGGAGAACGGAGAAATGCAAGTCAACAGGCAGTAAACGAGCAGTCCCTAAATCAATAATGGATGAAGAGATGAAAATGCAAGCAGAAAAGCTCAATCAGGTAGAGGAGTTCAATACCTGGATTCAACAGTTCAGGCAAATTGTAGATCCGAGAAAGAGGTGAAAAACGGTTAGAAGCTGAATGGGGTGGAGACGGTGACTATCCCAAAAAAGCAGGAAGAAAGATGCAGGTGGCAAAGATAAAAATGCTAAGGTGGTCTTTAGGACTAACGAGACTTGACAAAGTGAAAAATGAACAGGTGAGGGAGAATTTAAAAAAACTGAGGGAGGCGTGGCTCCGGTGGTTTGGACATGTGGTGAGGAGAAAGGTGGACTCTGTGAGTAGAAAAGTCAGAAAGATGAAGGTGGGGACAATGAGGCAGGGAAGAATAAAAAAGAAATGGGAAGACTGCATCCGTGAAGAGATGGAGAATGTGGGGGTCTGAAAGATGATGCAATGGACCTCAAGAAGTAAAGAAAAATTATTCGCACTGGCGTCGCCACCTTGGGTGAAAAGTCCATACCCTTCTGAGGTAAAAGTTTAAATTAAGAATGAAAATTATCGTCACCTTTATTTTTATTTCTCTTTAAACATTTATTTTAAATGATGTAAATTTTGGTTTCATCTTTCCTTTCCCATTTTAGTTGAATTTCCAGGAATTTAAAATCATTACTTAAATGATTAATATCTGGTTATCTTTGCAATTGATTAACTTTTTCCTTTGAAATAGATATGTACCTATTCATTTTTTAATAAAAAAACAGTGTAAATGACTAGATCAGTTGTAATTTCAGAAGTATAGATTTTAAAACCAACCCAAAGTTAGTGGCAAACAAAAGTGTCTGAGTTGGCAGTCTTTTGTTTTGATAATATGTCACTGCCTGTAGCCAACTTGATTTAGTTTAAACATCTTTTCAGGGATATGTCACAGGTGAAGCAATTATAAAGAACAAGTCAACAATTAAAAATAATCATTTATTAATGCCGACAAAATTAAAGGATATACATTAATTTTTTATATTTCATTAATAAAATGTTACAGAATATAAACGATTTAACAATAATAGCCAAAATAATATTAGATGTGTAATAAAGACAATTCTAAAAATATATAAATAATGTAAAATTTTCAAAAATTATGAGTAAATATTAAATAGACGCCAAAGCAAAAATTAAATTATTTCAAGAATATCAATAAACTCAACAAAACGCATGGTCTATTTTATAAGCCGATTGAACTGAACTAATTCTGAATAAAATACATAGGCAGGATCATATGGGCTGGATATTAAAAGAAAATATTTATAGTCTGTTTTTGAGCAATGGGAATTAAATAATGAGTAACAATAAATAAAATAATTGTTTGTTAGAATAAATTAGATGTATATACTTCCAGTTTTACATTAGTCCATTTCTTCATCAATTGCAATTCACTCCTGGACCTGTAAAATAAGAGAAACACATTTCCAATAGTGCAGTGTTTAAGATGACAGTGACAGAGTGATTAACGACTATTCTGTGATACTGACAACTTTTTTTTATTACTTTATCAATAAGCTACCGATTTAGTAACTCTTGTTTAAATAAAGGAATAAAAATGAATATGAATAATAGCATACCTACATATAGCTGATAGTCATTAAAGAATTGAAATTCTTACGCTTATTGAAAAATATAAATATTTCTTTACAAATATGTAAATGTATATTTTTTGAACCTGTACTGAACTTACATCGATAAAGTTGAAGTTTGAAACCCACTTTGGTGACGGAATTATCAGAATGGAAACGAATTTCAGATCTACCCCGCAAAGTTATAGGAAGCGTCGGTTTGCTGCGGCATAACTTTCTTGAACCTTAAAAAACAGCTAGGCAATACACTCTTACGGAATAACATTTTTAAACGTTATTTAAACATTTTTTAAATGTAGTAGGTATGCAGAACATTTAAAATTGACCACACCCAAATGCTAAAAAATGAAAAGATTATTAATTTTTTGGGCTGAAATACATTTGTTCTAAATACGAAACGAAACATTCTTTTTTTGCCCAAATCTATTATTTAAATTTTGAACGTTATTTCCACATTTAAACGTAATAACTATTCTTTTACAGTGTTGTATCTGACAGACTTGAGAATACAAAATCACATTTTAATAACAATATGTAAGTTGCCTTTTGAAAGTCCTGTTGAGATGAAATTTAATGCAAGCACTAAAAGATAATTTAACAAGAATTATGCGGGTGCATCATGTGAACTAGAGTTTTATGGGTATTTTGTGACTATGATAACGTATTTTATGTATTATCGATTTATTTAAGTTTGGTCAAAAAGGACTAAATAAAGTTAGCTCTGCCTAAAAATATTTGAAATAAATGAAATTAAATATGGTTAACCATATTTAAGTAATTTCATATATCTATGGTTTTTAGTTTGTATGGCTCTAACTTTATAAGAATTATAAGAATTTTTAAGATTTTAGAGCGAACAAAGTATAAAATTTTGTTTACAACGGAAATTAAACTAAGATTAATATACCTTTAGCTTTCTCCCCTTGTCAGCTCTAAAATGGTAAAAATAGTTTAATTCGTGTACCTATTGCCAGAGGCCTAGATTATACAAAACAGTCCCTGTTTTCAGAACCAAAATTCTTTATATTTTACCTTGACTACTTCACCGTCACTATTTTTTGGAAATTTGATTTTAAAAATGAATAACAAACTTACCTATCTGAATATAGTCATAGCAATCATCACTTCCACGAGGTTCAAGTTCAAACTTTTCAACAAATCTAGCCACACCTCTGTAGCCATTTGGTACTACCACAACATATTTACAGCGAGCATTATTAAAATAATGATTTGGATAGTTTGGAGAAGTGATTTTATAAACGGCATCGTCATTCAAGTATACATAGCGATCACAATCTAAAAATTATTTTAAAAGTTCATTAGTGATGTCAGTCACCAACAATTATAAACTGACTGTCTCAAGTAATTAATTTGGGACCATCCCAAAACGTTGTAATATGAGGCTACAGCCAGCTCAAGCTGTATGAAGCTAGAGTCACCCCAAGACGTTGTAATGAATCCTCCAATAATTATGTGTATATGAGGACTGTTAGATAATCTCTTTCAATAAAAGTACATAATTTGAAATGGGGTTTTAAAACTTAACATAAATTATTATTTTAGGTGGTGAATAGTTTTTTTTATTTTCTCGCATGAACACCGTTGTGAAAAAAATCTATTTAAATTATGAAAATGTCTTCTGTATATTCAGAATTTAAAAAAGATTGCTTTTGTGAGTCTGCGTTTAAGGGTAACATTAAGACTTCTTATTGTCGCATTTTGAAAATAGGTTAAGCATAACAGATAATATCCAAATATAAACTATGTTACATGTTTGATGTCTTGTTGTCCAACGAGGATATCTTGTTGTCCACTGAGGAGGATTTTGAGTAGATTTCGCTTCTAAAATAAATAGTAGATAAGAAACCTACTTACTAAAACAAGGGACTGTTAGTTCAATACTTTTAATTTTCGGCTGGTTTTTAAATGCCAATTTTTTATATCTCTGAAACTACAGAATCAATTTTGTTTGAAATATGGAACTTTGATCAGAACTTTAAAGAGATGCAAATTTTTAATAGTTCAATGTTTGAACTAGTTCAAGGACGAAAAATTATTTGTTGTTGTTGAAATATTTATTAAAATTCATTTTTCAATAGTTAATGTACATAAATATCAATAATATCAAAAGTCTAAATAGGAATAGCAATAGGTAATTAGAAAATTAATTTGTGTTAATCTAAAATTAAGCATCCTATATACATATATTACAAAAATAGAAGCCTAAAAATGAAAAATCAATAATTGCAGGGTCCTATCATTGGTCAAATTTCAGGAAACCTAACATTGTGTCATTATTTAATTGAAGAGAACCAAATAATATTTGACTCAATGAATAACTAAAGTTATTATTATAGTTCAGTTCTAGCCCAATTAAAATAGGATTGGTCCAAATCAAAGCTTGCGTAACCTATGACCTTGAAATTTTAATATTATGAGGTCAAATCAATGTTTCAAATTTTAAAGCAATTGGTTCAGTAGTTTCAGAGATATGAAATATTGCCTTGCCTTTAAGCTGTTTTTTAAAAGCCCTTTTGTCTAGGAAACTAATTCCATTTACCAACGACTTTAGACATTATTTCAAAATTTAAGAAATAATTCAACCGCTTACCATTGAATTTGGAATACATATTATTTTTTTGCAAATATCATGACTCCGCATTAAATGTCTGGCAGTTTGCTAGTAATGTTACAGAAATATTATAGAATATTATAGGACTTCTAAAAATTGGCAAAACTTTGGACATCATTAGCTATTAACTTTTAAATCCAAGTACAAAATAATTTGGTCAGTTGATTGACATTTGCCATAGTAACAATATATGTGCAAATTTCACAGAAATCAGTTCAGAAACTTCTGAATTATTAATCGTCAAGGTTTGCCATTTTTCTTTAATTTTCTTTCTTTATCCAGTACGGATAATGGTACCAAAACTTTAACCGATTTAGATGAAATTTGGCACTATAAAAAATCCGCTTTAATGTTGTGGATACACCTTAGTAGTATAAAATGAAACTTCAACGATTTGACTTAAATTTGGCATAATGAATCAGAATAAAATATGATGCTATTTTAAGAAAAAATAATCTAATATGATGTATTGTTCCTGAGAACGTCATTTTAAAGTTATAAAATATACTAAGATTTGCAGCTTGGGTTGATTTGTGGTTAAAGATATTTTTATAGAGAAAATACAATGATTTTTTAATAATCTAACAAATAGATATTTCACTAAATGTTACCCACTTGGTTAAAATATATGAATAAAACAAAAATAACTGAAACAAAATTGGCCAAAAAGGCCCGAAAGATGGTTAGCTCCGCCAAAACAAATTCCAAAATTTCTTGAAATAAATGAAATTGAATTGTTAGCAATTTTATTAAGTTGGTATTGCTTTAACTAAATATTATTAAGTAAATACCTAAGTATTTCAGTATATAAATACAATTATTATTTTAAGATTTTAAAACTAACAAAGTATATTTATCGTACCTCAGCGTATTAACAATGAACCAACTATTTTGCTTCTTAATTTATGAATAACTTCGACTTGATTAGCTCTAACTACTATGGGAAATTTGCAATATTGGCGATCTCTATGATATCTAACCAAAAGAAAGTTATTTGCTACCTACAAAATATATGGGGCCGGCTATAAATTAAATCTACACTTACCAAGTTGTAATTTCAATTTAAATCCTCTTTTTGTAACAGATCTGTCACTGACAAAAATCATCCTGTGATAGTTTCCAGTCAACCTAATGGAACCATCATCTGGCTTTCTGCAGATTGGTCGACCACCTTAGTAGAATTAAAAATCAATACAAATAAATAACACTATTTTGGATTCATAAAGAATAATCCTACTTAAAAAGTTGCATATGGGTCATTGTAGCTATTCAACAAATGGGCTCTATCTCATCAAATTTCTTTAAACTTTTCAGGTCGTCCAAGAAGTGGGGTGCGATTTGGGGAATAGATTGGCCTTATAATAGTGTAATCTTTATGTACATAGCTAGATATTTGTGGTCATAGATTTGCCTTTGAATATTAAATCAATCATGTTTCTATTGCATCCATAGATAGATGCAAATGTCTGTTTATTTATTTCAGTCTTCACGATGTGTGAGGTAGATCCATGTGCTGATAGAGTTGTTGATCAAAGTCCATACACTTTGGAAGCATGAACATTAGCAGCAGTGTGGTGGCATGGATCCGGAAAACCGAAACATGACATGAAGGTAGTTCGCGAAAGGTTTAGTGAAAGATTTAATGAAGTGGCTCCAAAATTAGAGAGAATAAGAGAATGGGAAGACAAATTGTTCTTACTGGGTTCATGTTGGATAAAAAGCGCTCTGGCCGCTCAAAGAAAGATCAAACATTGAAAAAATTGAAGATGTTCAACAGTCAATTAGACAGTCACCAAAAAAAGTTTACGTAGTCGTGCATCTGCATTAAAAAAGACTTTCTGATCAACCTCTGTCCAGGTTTTATCACCAGAAAATAAACCTACCAGGGTTGATGCCTGAAGGAAAATCTTTTATTAATTTTGCAAGCAAGTGTGAGAGAGATCGTACGTTTTATAGCGACCAATGTGCCATTTATAGTAATGGCACATGAAAAATACGGTAAATTTACAAAAATCTAAAACTACCAAAACTTGGTGATTTAAAACTCACAATAGCTGATAACTGATTGCTAAGAGCATATTGAAATTGTACCAAGACATTAACAACATCCTATAGACTTAAACTACATTTACTATTTGATGTTGTTGATAATCAGAAAAATATTATACATCGATAGTTTTAGGCAATTTTAATATTTTTTAAAAATTAACAGTTTTAGACTATCCATATTTCTGACAAGTAAAAGCATTATGAGCTTTATTTATCACTTAGAAGTATTTTTAACAGTTTAGTATAATTAGTCAACATGTTTTCTTTTCTTAATAAAAAACAAATGATAACATACAATTTTTAAAATAAGTTCATTTTTATCATGTTTATCTATCTATCTATCTATCTATCTATCTATCTATCTATCTATCTATCTATCTATCTATCTATCTATCTATCTATCTATATCTTGTCTATGGATTTCACTTTCTCCACTGTTCTTTATCATGTGCCAATTCCTTTTAAGCCCTGAATATGACACTGTTACAGAATCCGTTATCATGTTTTTGCTTGGTTTGTCTTGGTTCTTTTTCCTAGAAGTCTGTCTTCAATGACTGTTTTCAGGAGGTTATCTCTTCTCAGTATGTGACCTATCCAATTTTTCTTACGCTTGGTAATTGAATTCATTGATATCCGCTAAGATTTCTTGTCTTGCCACGAGTTTTTATGCATTCTTCTCCATATCCACAATTCAAATGCTTCGATTTTCTTCATATCGCATTCATAATAGAAGTATGCTCCAGATTTCTGTCTTCACTATTTGCTTCTTTGTTTCTAACTCTCAGACTCTTGGCTTAGAAGTTCTCTTCTTTTTGCCAATGCTGTCGTCTTTGCCATTGCTATTCAGTTCGAATTTCTTCTTGACATCTTCCGCCTGATGTAACTATTCCTCCCAACTATTTGAATTAGTGTGTTAACTTGTTCTACTTGTTGACCATTCAGATTGGGTCGTTTCCCATTCTTGATATTCTCACTCCATTCTTTACGTTGATCCTCATATTGATTTTTTGAGTTTATTTATGAGTTGTTGTATGTCCCTGTATATTGATTGTCATTGTGTCTCAACTTAACCGTCTAGTCTCTTAAGTCTACACTTTGTTATTGACATTGATGCGGAAAAACTTACATTTACTGGCGGTGGTGATGGTGGTAATTAATGTGTATAATGCCAACATTAAAATAAACCTTGAAAACCGATAATCACAAATAAATTATTTACTAAGCAGCCGGCCTAGTAAAAGTGATAATAAACTAAGTTTGAAATAATATTATACAGATACTTATAATAGTACTTTAATGATGTTTAATGTAAATAATGATAATAGAGGGGGTTTTATTATTAATAATTTTCTTTGTTGTTAAAAGTTGAAAGAACTTTAGCGACTTGTTGATAATATCAGTCCGTAATATCGGTGAAAATGTCGGTTAGAGCAATCTGAGGCTGTGTTGTTTACAATGCCTTAGTTTGATTTTATAGTCAAATGTCAACTTTATAGTCCACCTACTAAGTATGAATTGTCGTGGATGGATTTCTGAGCCACAAACTAACTGGCCGTTTGAAGGTCACATCTCAAAACCTACATCACCTATCCAGGCACAGATTTCAGCAAAAAAGGAGGCCTAGACCTGTGAGGGTATCGCCTTTCTTACATCATGGAGGAATATGGATCATTTAAGAATTTTGGCACATTTTGAAAATTCAATTTTAACTTGGAGACCTCGTGGAGCTCTAAAACTACAAAATCGATATTAAGATATAATACCTCATTGAAAGGGCAATTTGAGATCTACACAATACTGGTAAAAGTAGGGTACGGTTTTAAACGTTTCATGGTGAAATTTGGAAAAATACCAAAATGCGTCAAAACCCAAATCTCGATTTTGCTAAAATTACATAATGTTATGCTTTGATTGGGACTGACTTTCTAAATCAAAATAGAGGAATAACAATTTATTGTTAAAAAAACAACAGAAACAAGAAACAAAACATTGGGTGAGGTCAAAGTTATGTCTTAAGAAATTTCTTAGTCTTAACTATTTTCTGAACCCATTTTAGATCAGC
>JAUYWI010114483.1:0-10689 GCA_034780595.1 Parotoplana pacifica
ATGGAGGAGTGTAGAGCATTGCCTCTCAACGTGATCCAAAATTTGGCGAATGTGGGATATACAAGATACTAATTATCTGTACATAACTTATGTTATTCTCAATAATTGTATACTTATATTGTACATATAACAAATTATTCAGTTTTAAAATAATCTTTTTTATTCTTACTATTTAGGGTTTCTATTTTTTTGGTCTAGTGTATAGTTTCCAAATTATTTGTTGATAAATTTGCATACTAGTAAATGTTAATAATAATTACATTCAAATAGTAAGTAAGCCATAACAATATTCATATGTAGAAACATTCGTATCAGAAGTGAATAATGTTAATAGCATTAAATATTAGTGACTCAATGAAGTATGTTGTCACCAAACAGTCCATCGGATTAAACAATCAGCACATCGGCTAAGAGTGGCTGGCTACCTAGAAGGTATAAAACAAAGATCAATAAAAATCGAAGTCGAACAATTCTTCAGTTAATTAAATTTATAATGAAATACTTTGTGGTTTTAATATTCCTGACACAATTTATTGGAAGATTCTGTAAGTTCCGAATTGTTTCTACATATATCAGTAAAGATCGATAATTGCATTTAAAATATTTGTCTAAGTGTCATGTTATCTTAATTTTTCCACAATACGTATGTACACAGTCAGTGTTATAGAATCGACAAACGTAGCTAGGCTATTGAATAACTAAATTAAACATATTTGTATATGTTGTCTAACCTTATTAATGTAAGGATTTCACAAGAGAGAAACATTGGGTAACACGGATAAGTCTAATAGCTATTTCTTTAAGTGCGATGAAACTTGTGTTAAACAGTTAAATTACAATCTGAAAATCACACAGCTCTGAATACAATTCACTAACTTCAATAATCTTTATCTTCGTCTAAATAATAAAACATTTCTACATGTAGACACAACGCAATGTACCATTGAATGTTACTAATTGATTAATAATTAGTGACCACAAAAATATTCTCAGAACCACGTATCTCCTGAGCATCCGTTAATATTATGTAATGATGGTGAGATATGTTATTACTCAGATTATCCTTCATAGCCATTCTGAAGATGCTACAGGAACGACTGGTGATCACTGAACAAAGTACTTCGACTTCCTTCAGTGTAAAATTGAAGAAGAATCGAAAGCTATAGGGCACGAAACTCTTTATTAAAAGTTGTGTACTTTCTTTGAGAATCAGCTAATTTTTTACTGAACAATCCTAGTGACACCAGTCCATCTTTATCAACTTGGTGAAGAACTCCTCCGACATTTGAAGCCTCTGTAACTATAAAGAATAACAAAAGAGATTTTAGTTTTTCAAACACCAAATTATAAACATACATCTCTCCTAACACATTCGATTTGGGTCTCTTATTGTGACAAGTAGTCATCAAGTTACGCTACGGTGCAGCATGCTCAGCTAAATTTGGTATAAAGCACTTCTAAAACCAATACCTCTAAGAAAATTGCGGAGAGCTTGAACGTCCTTAGGTTGCTCCCAAGATGATGTCCTATAAATACGCTCCTGTTTGTTTTTTCCTGCCACCTAAGTAGATATTTCTGAACCTGTTGGCTTTCCATCGGGTTTCGCTGAGTCTCAATAAGTTACTTAATTTTTTTCGAGTTGTTCGCGTATTCCAAGTGCCAAACCGCATTTCGTTTCCATGTCTCCGATTGCTAATCTGGTGTCCAAACGTAACCCAGTTATTCTTAGCACCTCCTGCCTTTTGAGGCATCGAGCCACCAACGGGGTCCGAGTTCAATGGGTTGATGTGGTCTAAAGGCGTGTATTGATCGAGTCGTCGTAGGACCATTCAAGGGAAGGATAATAATAATGGTTTTGCATTGCCTTCTGTCATAGCTGTTAATGCCATTTTGAGGAATGAGATTTAATTGCACTAATGCCATTTAACCAGTTCTGCTGATGCCTTTTGCAAGTTTTACTACATCCGCTGACACTTTTGTGTTCATCCGCACGTAGTTGTCCTCGATTTTCTATATTATATTAAAGATCAAAGTGTGTTAGCTCAAACTCTAAAATGACTCTTACTATAACAATGTTTCTGGTATTTTTAGATAATTATTTTTTTTTTAATATTAGAGCGTCCCTAGAACAGTTTGTACTAAAATTTTACAAGGTGTAATTCACATATAACTGGTTGTTATGCCTTACTTGTGCCCATAGCAACAGTTGCTGTGTGAAAAGTGGATTACAGAAAAGTTCATATTTGGCTACTAAGGTTTAATGTAGTGAGACACCCATAAAACATTGTTATGTGGGATACATTTGTACCATTTCTTGTTGTTATGTAATATTGACGTGCCTAGCAATCACACAAAAAGTCTAAGAACTGGTCGTCTGACAGTTAGTCTAGGCACCAAATGTCATTAACATCGGTTAGAACTAAAAGAAGAAAAAGAGACAAATAAGAAAACATCAGATTGTAAGAAACTGTATCTCTTTAAATACTTGACAAACTTGGATCAAATTTTTCATAACCACTTACCACCAGAGCCTCAATAAATGGTATAAATCTAAAATCAGCAAACCATCCCAGCTTTTAATGAGAAGGGATCAAAAATGGTCCAATTTCAACCATCTTATATAGCTGGGGACATAACATACAAATTGCCACTTGCTTAGATTTTATTAAAAATTGTTTGATTTCTTACCTCATTTTAATTTCTATATTAGATGTCATCCAGGCTGTGACCACTTGTGAAATTTCCACAAAAATCAATGGAAACCTGTTGAGTCCAGAGTTCCAATCAGGATGTGCTTTTTGTATGGTAAGAATGTTTTCTGTGTATTTTTGTTAGATATAAATTGAACCGCGCGGTTTAAAACCTTAATGTAAAAGCTTGCTAAACACCTTTGATGTTAAGATTTGTTGATAATTGTTCGCTTGCTGGAACTGAGAATAAATACTTTGGTTCAAATGATATTGGAAAGCGGAATGCAAATGCGAAAACCACATTAGCATGTGCTAGTCTTTAGGCAAAAAATATGAGCTGGTTTTCTTCTTCTTTTTCAATTAGCGGCACTGCGAGGAACCAGCCCTCATGACTGGACATCCAGTGACGTCATCACAGTATCAATGAGCTCTATTTAACTCTGATCCGCGAGTTATGTTCTAATTTGCAAATACTACTAATTGGCAGATATTACTTATGAGTAGTATCAGTACCCCGCGATTACCATGGGAGGCAACACCTATTAATCGCTGTTGACATCCTCTTGGGGGACATCTTGACCACTTATTAGGCGTGTGGGAGGTGAGTTGTCCAGTCCGTCCCTGAGCACCTTGGGGACCCTGTCCGCCAAGTGACTTAAAGTGTGTCACAACCGCGGCTCGAACCGGGTACCTCCCGATCCACAGTCCAGCTTGTAACCCACCCCGGCTACCGTCTGCTCATGAGCCAATCACAGACATGTCTTTGTGAAGTTCCTCCTGTTTAATTTGTTACTATCCCAATAAATTATAATGTAAAATTTTAGACTAAAACAATTTCCTACCTTGGAATCACGACCATTGTTAAAAGTTGCTCCAGTGTCTGTCTTCCCGGTGCTACGATCGCTTGCTGCACATCCGATCGGTGTAATGTTACTCCTCGAGACAGCAACCCTTTTTCCTGTGAGGACTCCACAAGCATTGATGGCAATATTCTGTCTCAATCAACGAAACCCGGATGCAAATATTGCATGGTCAGTATTCATAATGTTGTAAACCTTACCCATACCGGGGGAGGGGACGAAATACCATTTTCATCACCATAATTCAATCCTAAATTAGAATTTTAAGGGAGCGCCAATCCCCCTATTCCGTTGGTAAATACTCCGCCGGTAGGAATAGGGTTAAGTCTCTACTGTTGTAACAGCATAGGGGAAGACCCCACTCATCATTTTTGAAATTAAGCAGCTGAGAAAGGTTTCTCAATTGTATAATTTATTTGGGTTTGTATTGGGTATGTATTACAATTATGTCCAAAAACTGCATTTCCTCTAACCTCCTCGATTGTTTGCAATGAAAACACGAAGGGAATATTGACATTATACGAAATTCTATGAAAGAGAGTTGTACTTTTGCTGACAGTAGACCCCTGGCGTCACCCAATGTTTGACTAAATAGACCCCTAGTACACTTGACGCCGAGGAATTTTAGGCTACAGATAATTAACATTAGTAGCTTGATCTTACGTCAACTATAAATTGATTCTCTTTAAAATATTCCTGTTAATTGTATAAAGCTATGTATTTTATATTGAATTAATTCATAATATTAATAAAAATATCATAATATATTTCCCGGTTTTTATTACCCTCCATTCGAAGCCATTGCGATTACTACATTTATACCAACAATGCAATGTCGATGGTTTGAAGAACCAATATGACAAATAATAGGAAAAATATCATCACTGTGGTACTAGGTGTCTATATAATCAAAATGTGGGCACCCCTCTTGTGAGTCTCTAGAGTCTGGCCTCCTAGTCCTATGTTGTTCATAATATTAAAATAGGCACCCGATCAATGCATGTAATCAATTTCCAATCTAGAATGACCCCGCCTTATATTGTTATGACGTTCTTTCTTCATATTTTCTAGACACGAACTAAAGCTTACCTTGGAATCACCAATATTATAAAAAGGTGCTCCGATGTTTGTTTTACCAGTTCTACCGTCTCCTGCTGCAAAACAAATGTGTGTAATGCTGTTTCATCACAAGGCAAAAAGAAAACTATAACTTGCAAAGTTTCTACCAGTGTTAATGGTAATATATTGTCACAAACTTTGAAATCAGGATGCAATGCTTGCATGGTACGCTATTCATTTTGTCAATTACTAGCGTTGTTTATAATTGTATGTCAAATTACTAATCATAGCTCGTATGTCTGCAACCTCCTAACTATCTTTTTTTATTGGGTTATGTAAAAGCTTTTTCATTGAAAATTAAATAAAAATATATTTTTTTGTTTAAAATTGCGGATAAATGACTTTAATCTCAGTCAAAGATGTGGCAAAAGAAGCAACCGAGTTTACTTTTTACAGGAAACTAAAGTAGGCTTTGCTGATCTGGTGACAAAAATCGATTTAATGAAAACATTTTATTTTTGCTAAAATCAATTAATAGTTTGATGAACGTACGCTGGTGTTTGTTTACCTCACACATTTAGCGTAAATTTGACGTAAAAGTTTGTAGGTTTTGATTTCCCTGGTCACGCTAAATATCCATTGTCTTTCTTCCAGACGTATAAGAATGTATATCTGGGTCTCAACACGACGTCACAACATTGTGTCAGGGCCTGTTTCACGGGGCCAACCACTGCCTGTTGTCGAACAGATCGTTGTAATGCTGCCCCAACCACCAAAAATAAGAAACCTCTATATTGCGAAGTCTCTACCAATGTTAGCGGCACTGTGCTATCTCAAGTCTTGACATCGGGATGTAACGTTTGTATGGTATGTACGTATATAATTTGAACGAAATCGAACTGTTTTAATCAATGAATTGTTCAGTTACCATTTATTTGCTTGAAAAAGATATATACAGCAACCGGAAACAAATTCCTCAACAGTCTATCAACTACCTATTTAAAATTCATTAATAACCATGCTAAATATGTTGTGCTTGGTCAATAAAAGGGAACCATATTTCATGTGGTGACCGGTAAATATGCGTTTTGTAAAACAAACAATAAGAAAGTATAAAATATGGGTGCTACATTTACATAGATCACGAGAAAATGTCAGAGTCGTCTGATGGCCAATAATATTTGTTAAAGAATATACATAAATATATTTTCTTATATTTTGCTTGATTTTTATTAGAAAAAAAGCATTTTTTTCCATGACATTCACTTTGTGTAAAACATCTGATAAATACATTACAAAAATACAAATACTTACAATATACACGTCATATAATTTTAATTTTAATTCTAAATAAGATTGATTCATTAAATAATAAACCTTTTGGGCCAATGTTTATATTGTTCTGTTATGCCTGATGTATGTAAGAACTGGTTTTCTAGTGCACAAGAATTTGTTTCAGACCAGTAGCACATCGAACCGTGGAATCCTGTCAATCGTCAAAAGCTGTGCTAGAGTCTGTTTCCACAGTCCAACGGTATCATGTTGTCGAACGAACAAATGTAATTGTGCTCTACAAAATGCTACAACTACGTGTCATGTATCTACCTCTATCAACGGTACTGTTCTCACTCAGTCTCAGGAAAACGGTTGTAAATTTTGCATGGTTAGTATACATCCGGATTTTCTCCATCTTTAAGTAAATTTTTATCGTGTGTTTTAATTAGAAAATATCATATCTAGATTTGAGCAAGGATATCTATGTATTTTATTGATATTGATAATAACTTATTCTATAGTTAGCCATATTTAGTTTGGGCGCCATGGTCCACTGATTTCCTTTTATGGGGAGTCATGAAAAATTTAGTTTACAGGGAACGACCTGAGACAATGGACGAGCTGAAACAAACCAGTGGAGACAAATTGCCATTATTGACCACGAATTGTGTTCCAAAGTTTGACAAAAAGTGTACCAGAGATTCTTAGAAAGTGCATTTTGTATGAGGGCGAACTATTCGAATAGTTCCAATAATGTTATCACTAGCTGTAGCCATTTAAATACCTAATGTTCCAATAATCACTTACCTTTTATATAATTTTATCAAACAGGAGAAAGTCTGGCATAGTTTCTGGACCCTACATATCCTAAATTATATCTTAACCCTTGACCGGCAGAAATGGATACAATTGTATTGATAATGTATCTAAACACAATTTTAACTGGTCCTATTACTGGGAGAATTACACTATTTTGTGCCTTCTACTGAATCAAAGAACAGTTTTTTCCTTTAGAATGTTTTGATTTAGTTTTTACTCTGGTCAGCGTTCATAATTACATACATATCTTTTGTTGAAATAGATATCTGTTATAAATACTGAAATCTCGGTGTCTTTAGAATCAGTAAATTTCTTCTTCTTTTTCAATTTCTATTTACCTGGGTACAGTTGTACCCATTTCCGTTCTAATATCCGTTGTAAATTTACAGAGCTCTGAGCCTGGATATATTTGTATCCATTTCCAAAAAAATCAGACTGAATATTATTATCGCCAACAAGTAGTTACATTAAACATGTCAGAAAATCAATGATTTTGCCATTTATCTTTTTAGTGCATAAAGCAAAACGTTTGATTGTGTTATTCATCAATTCTACATCAATAACTCTGAAGGGCAATAATTATTAGTTTCATAAAATCACTTTATATCATCAGAATTTAAATTATTTATGTTTACATTAATTACGTGAAAATAAAACAACAATAATAATACAAAGCTAATGTCGTATATAAATTATCTTGTCTTGACGATTAAATCGACTCCTACACAATGATCATTAGGTCAATCTACTAAATCGTTCCATCGCCGACATCTCCAACACAATATCAACTGGGATAATAATCAACACCATTTGTTTTTGAAGTTATACAAAACACTTCAACCAACTGAAATCAATTATGGACGAGTTGATTTGATCAAGTACTTTTATTATGCATTCTAAATAAACAACTAACTGTATTATTGTCGCCATTTTTAAATATTTTATAGCCCAAAAAGGGCAAAAAGTGTGTTAGCTCAATCCACAAAAAGGAATGAAATGAAATAGTTGGCAGGCAACTTGTAAATGTTTGAATGTGATGAAAAATTTCAGCTGATGAATGAACTATTACATGTACGACTAATTGTAAATAACTATACTTTTTCAAAAAAGCCAACAAATGTTAATTCCAGTGCTTCCTGGGTGGTGCCCATTCTTACAACATCCGTTAGCAATTTTTTCTATTGTGGAAAAGTATTGTGCATTCTGGTTGTACATATAATTGTTCATTCATCAGTTGACATTTTCATCCCATTAAATGTATATGTAGAATAAATCTTTACTGCAGAAAAAATAATAAATAAAATCAGTCAAGCCTTCGACAGTATTAACATTATAGAAATGAATGTAATCCGATCAAAAGATGTGTAAAAATATAAATATGGCTTCAACATTTATAGGTTGCCTGCTAACTATTTTATTTCGATTCTTTTTTCGGATTGAGCTTACACACATTTTGCCCTTTTTGGGCTATAAAATGATATAAATGGGTGTTAATTATGTGGCTTAATTAAAAGTAGCACAGCAAAATACAACATTTTTAATTAATTTTATTCTACTACTTATAGTAGTAAATATACGAGTAATTTTAGGTGTTTTTAACTTGTTTCCGTGTAATTATATTTGTTATGCCAACCCATAGCAAATGGACACAAAAACAGGTAGCCTATTTTTACTCTAAATCATTGATTACCACCATATCCACAATTTGGTGAATGTCAATGTCTTAGACGGACGATTAAGATGAAGAATATTGACGAAAAAAGGCTATTTTCAAATTTTAATAGCTCCCAATCGGCCTATTGTTTTTTTTATAAAATTTGGTACGTATCTTAAAATATGATTTGTGTCAGTTGCTGTTTGAAAAATATCCCATTTTAGGACTTCCTATATTATATACCTTAGGCTTATGCTCGCTTAGCTACTAGCCACTTTGTAGGTTGAAATCTTTGTTTCCCATATCATATTCTATGTTCTTTTACCGATTGAATGTTATTCTACATATGTCTCCAAAGGTGTCACAGCTGACCATTAATTTATTTCTAATTTTAAAATTAATTTGAATTATTTTGGATTTTAATATACGACTAATGAAAACTTAATTTCGAAAATGCTGTCAGATAAAAGTTCTCATAATTGATCCCTTTGGTTGCTAGGGACACAAATGTTCTATAAAAACAAGCTAACTTTTACTATTTAAGACCATAGTTATATAAACTTTTAATTGCTACTAAATTTTTCTTATGTACTGTTGCTAAGGTAGCCAATATTGTATAGCAACAATATGCTATATAACTATTTTTATGAGTGTTTTATTCCACAAAATATAAGTTGCATTTATGAACTTTTTCCTAATCAATTTGGTTGGCAACTATCAATTATTTGTAAAAACTACCAATGTCAAACCATATTTGATTACCTAGTATTATCACTTTGCAAAGCATCCACAAATTTTCTGAATTCAGTACAAAAAGAAGAAAAATAAAAGACCAAAAACGGTCAAAAAGAGTGTTAGCTCGAACTCCAAATTAAGTTTTTGGATGTTAGCTCTCACTATATGAATATCATAGTGTTTTTAAATACATGATATTTTAATATTTGTTTGACATGTTCCAAAATTAAATTCTTGAGTGCCTAAGATTCAACATTAGGGACATATTTGGATATCTACAAGTAATTTTCAGAAATAGCCATTTTTAAAATTTAGGCTTTGTTAGTTTTGACATTTTAAAATACGATTTATTAAAACCAACAAATACCTACATTTGATTGTGAGAACTAACACATTTGAGCTAACAAATTTGTTTACCTCTTTGGTCTTTTTGGCTTATACTTAAAAAAAAAACTTCTCGTGTAATACCTAATATAAATTTATGTGGTCCAGGAAAAATCCACTTTTCATTTGAATAGTTACTAATATCTAAGAAAAGTAGCGAGTCTGAAAAAAAACGATGTGGCCATTTACGCTGAAATTTTTATACAATTGTCATGTAATCTATAGGAAAATGGGATTAAGAGTTTAGACTTGTTGTTTTTGTTTTAATATGTTGGAACAAAACAACTCTTTTTTCACGGACAACCACTATTTCCAAAGTACTTTGACAACAACTGGTCGACAAACTTTATAAAGTTAAAATAAATGAATTATTCAGATAAAATCTAAATTTAGCATAACATTTAATAAAATTGTTCTTGTATTTCAGACAAATACATCAGGAGCCACTTCGGTCGTCAAAAGCTGCGTTAGTGTCTGCCTTCCCAGTGCATCTGTTACCTGTTGTAGTACACGGCTGTGCAATGCCGCCTCGCCACAAACAAAGACGATCTCATGCGAAGTCTCAAGCAGCGTAGTCGGCACTGGAATTCTTCTGTCTCGATCAATCACATCTGGATGCAAATTTTGCATGGTAATTAATTATTTGCGTTACACTAGGTAATTTTAATGTTTTTAATAGTATACAAACTGGTAACGATTATATCATTTAACTTTTATCAATGAAAAAATGTTCAAAATTATATATTACTATTAGTAATAACATTGCTTATTTTTTATCAATATCATATAAGGAACAAAGAAAACTATTTCTATTAAAAAAATAGATGACTTGTATTTCAGACCAGTCGACACTCACTCCCGGGACTGACAAGCATTGTAAAAAGCTGTGTCGAATCCTGCTATGCCAGCTCAACAATCGGGTGTTGTAGCACCAACCGGTGCAATGTTCTTCAGCGTCCAAAACCAGTCACGTGCGAGATTTCCCAGAACATCAATCAAAACCTGGGGTCTCAATCTTTGAAATCGGGATGCAAATCGTGCATGGTTAGTCAAGTTACAAAAAATTGCTTCATTCTGAGCTTCCGTTTTCTAGAATAATCTGTTCTCTTGGTTTAAAAATAACGACAGTTTTGTTATCAAATCTATTTTTAGAGTGTCACAACTGATCGGCCCGTGCTCTTCAGCATTTATAGAAGCTGTGCTGATTCATGTT
>JAUYWI010114494.1:0-10689 GCA_034780595.1 Parotoplana pacifica
AATACTGTATATTTTAATTTCTTTTGCTTGTACAAATTTATTACAATTGTACTATGAATAAAATAAACGATTATTATGATTATTTTTATTTAAAAATTAATTATATATTGTTTAAGGTCTAATTTACAAATTATTATATTTCCTTATTTTATTTTCAAAAAATAAAATAGATTTACATCTTAATATAACGACAAAAACTGTGATATTATAAAAAGTGTGTTAGCTCAAATCATGAAATGATTGTTAGCTCTTTAATTAGCCGAAATATTGCACTTTATTTTGGTTTTAGTCCTTTTCTTTACTTTTAACTTACTTCAATTTAAAACCGTGGTGAACACACTCAAAAGCTTATAATTGATTTCTAGCTCATGTCTGGTGGTTTTGGAATTCATTGAATGGATATTTTAAAAGGAAAAAATAAAATTGTATATTAATTTGGCTCTCAGTTAGCACTCTGGTCATAAAAATGGATACTACTTTATACAATGAAGTGTTTATAGTCATATCAAATTAATCGATTCTGTGATTATTTGGCTTCATGGTTGATTTTCTGCAAAACAATTATATTTTGGGAAAGATAAAGTTAGAATTTACAATCTTACCTTCATTAAATAGGTACAATAAAAACCTTCTTTTTTTATTTTGTACAATGAGACCGACATCGTTTAGCAAAAGTATTATTATTTTATTATCGACATTTTATTTTTCAGTTTATGCACGGAACAACATACAGAAGGAAATTGACAAATTTTAGATGACATAAAGAAAAGTATACCTAATAGGTATGTAGATTGTTATATTATAAAACATGATATAAAACACGTATCTATAAAATCAAAGCAAAGAAAATGTAATTTGAACAAAAAGAAACACCATCAAAGACATTTTTTATTCACAATTGGCCAATAGATCTTTACAAACAGCCTTATTAAATCAATGATAAGTTTACGTCAGAGTCAAAAGGACATTTTGCAGCAGTTATCTACCAAAATCTTAATAGGGAGATTGTTATGAAAAAATAGCATTTTTAGATATTATATAACTTACAAGTTTATATAAAAGTTACAAGATAGAGATGCGCGTTTCTGGTGAAGACGGCAATTACCTAAGTGGATAAAGTCCTTATTGCCCCTAAACAATAGTGCTAAAATTAATAGCTTGCCTATTCGGTTTTATCATATTGCCATAAGTAGGTAACGATATTAATTGCTCCTGCTTCTTATTTTAGATGTATACCTAACTTAATTCTATTAATTCTATTTGATTGTTTTGAATTTATACATATACCAGTTTTGCAAAATAACTACAACTTGTTGCAGTTCTAATCATGTTTTCTTTAGTTTTTGAAGAACTTTACCCGATTAGGAACCACATGGATAAATTCTGATTAAAAGTAGTTCAAACAGTCATTTCATTTAATAAATTAAGTTGCTCACAGTTATATAATATATGAAAATGTTCTAAGCATCCACGGTATCCACTGTACTTATTACTGGGTGATACTATAAGTCTTAGTACCCATAAATAAATTTTAGTAATTTACATTAATTAGTTCGCAAGAAGTGGCGGAAATGATCCTCCAGAAGAATAAATTTGGTATCATATATCAAATAATAAATAACAAAAATTAATAAATGAAATTTGTTAAGGGTAAAAAAATTATACTTTGTCTCATTGAAGTCAAACTTGGTGTGCAGATCCACTTTAGGATATTGATATTGTATTTATAAAATAAATTATGAATCTTTTTAGGTTCCTTTAGTGGACAAAGTTTAATTTTTGGACCAGATGATGTTATCGGTCCCTAGTCCCGTACCCCAAATGATTTTGTTTCTAAAACTTTTTCGTATTAATTAAATATATTGGAATTTTATCATTTATACCAAACTAATTAATGTAAATTACTTAAATTTATTTCTGTACTAAGACATATGGATTACCCGGTATTCATATATCTAAAATCGTGCCCAAAAAGTATGCTCAAAAACAAATAGTAAGGGAATGATTTTGGGTTGCTTGCTCTCACATACAATGTTATTTTAAATTTAGAAAAGTGACATTTTTAAACATCAAAGTTAATACCAAGAATCCTTACACTGTAAATGAAAATGTGATAACATATATTATGATATATTGTGTTCCCAAATATATCTCATTTTAGAAATATTTTATCTGATGCAGATTATCACCATTTTATGTCCAAATTGTGATAAAATTGAGATCAGAGAAAATACCCCGACATAATAATATAACTTGTAATACTTTTTATCATCATACAAATCATAATTGTACCTTAGATTTTGGGTTATTTTCTCTCACATACCTCTCACATACCTACAATGCTATTTTAATTTTAGAAAAATTATATTTAAAGCATCGAAGTTAATACCATAATATTTAACCCTAAGAAGTCAAACCCATATTTATCTATTTTTTATCCAATTCTACACTATCATATACATGACTTGTTTTATTCTTTATATGGACTGTATCTATTTAGAGAAAATGTCACTGTATACAATATCAGTCGAGAGAAACCTCGTGACAAGCTATGTACATAGATTAGGTGAAAAATGCTAATTGTATCTGATACATGTAGGTAACACGCGAAGTCACGCAGGATGATCTCCGTGTTGTCATATTTTTTACCATTAATTCGAAGTTTGGTGGATTGGGTTGTATTTGACATCTTCCCCAAATAGATCAGCCCATAAATATTTCAGCTTGATTAGTTTTGTGATTTTTGAGATATCCGCATTTGTATCTGTATGCTCCAACTGGTGGAGGATCAAACTGAACTCCTTCCTTTTGTGACTTTGAGGGTTAAGTAAGCTGTTTGTGCATTGGAGCTAACAGACATTTGCCATTTAACATTGAATCTTTTTATACAACTATTTATTTAGTTGGCTAACTAAACAAATAATATTTGACGTGTTCTTTGCAAATAAATGTCCCAGTTGTCTAAATACTCAATACTTTTTGATGAAGGACCAGAGCAACTTGAGTAAACACAAATTTTTGATGACCAAATGAAGAATTTCGCCAATTTTGTTTTTGAGTACTTAGCATATTTATCCTCAAAATGTGCAATTATTAAAAAATTGATGTCCTGTTATAAGTTAAACATGCTACAGATAGAAACAAAAATATTTTGATTGGTTGTTGCCAGCAATTGTTTTAAAGAAATGTATTGGTTATTATTGAATGATCACTTCATATATATTTTGAAAACTACTATAGGTAGGTATTGCAAAAACAAAATGGTTCAATTTAATTTATTCTTATTCTATATATTCTTTATATGGCAATTTAATTTTAAAATTATTAACACAGCATCTAATACAGAGATAAAAGATCAGAAAATATCAATCAGGGTGTTTGTTTCTGATATGAATAATGATACAGAATCATATATCTCATCCAAATACTTATATCAAAAAAATAATTTTACCGGAATACCTACGGCCCAACAACGTTATTTAAATGATGCAACCATTGTTCTTAGCATCAATATATTAGTTGCCGCAGTCGGAGCTAGTACTAATTTAGCAGCTTTTCTTGTGTTCCGTAGGCCACGTCATTGTTCCACAATGCGTACAATGCTTCTTTACTTATCACTGTCAGAAGTAATACTAGAAGTCCTTACTGTGATTAGTCGATCATTTGGTCTAACTACACACATTCTTTATCCAACTGCTTATGACATTCCAGGCTTCAAAAGTGCCGAATCAGTATTTAGTGATGCTCGATTTGCGGCCATGACCGTTCGAAATGTCTGGGTAGCATTTATTGCTCTTAAACGCTGGGATGCAACTGCACAACCCTTACGCCCACGATTTCACCAAGCAAATCGCGAAAGAATGCTTCCATTTTTAGTCATATTATATGTAATTTCTGGTTTATCACTAATACCTTACTATCAATTAGTAGATGAATCAAATTGCAAACAGATCAGATTTTATGTTGTTTATTTATTAGCTAGTAATGGCTTTACTTTTACTATCATCTCCATTTTTGGCGCCCTAACCATCATCAAAAGTGGTCAAGTCTCCCGATACATGGTGAATCTGCGACCATCTTTACGCCAACGACAACGGGCCGTTACTCGAACAATTGTAACCCTTTTGTTAACTTTTATGGTCTGTGAAGTTCCATTTCTTTGTATCTATGTCATTGGTTATGCTGACACCTGTCAGGGTTGGCGTGCCTCACATCTGCGTCTGCCACATTGGATCAGCCACTTGGCATATATGCTAACTGATATGGACAGTCTTTGCAATTTTGTGATTTATTTTATCTGTTACACTCCTTTTAAACACCGACTTATTTCTCTGCTACAACGGAATTTGTGTTGTAAATGTTATTTCTGTTCTACCAGGTGTAGAGATTCACCAGGTGCTAGCCCATGTCAGCATGACAACGGACAAAATGATCAACATAATAAACGGGACCAACTGGATAATCAGCTGGGCGAGTCACAACTTTTGAATAATGCCAGCGTTGCATTAGTATCGGATGCAACTGTTGAAAACAATCTGGTCCTTGAAGTAAGTTCACCAGAAACAGACACTTGTGTTTGAATAATTTCTTCATAAACTTACTTAGTACCTACTATGGGTGAACTTTCGAAAGCATGTAATTCTTACACTTACTACATGTAGGTAATATACCGACATGTTTTATTTTATGAAGTCAACCAAATATATATTTATAATTCAAAAAAATCTTTAGTCTTGTAGAATATTTCTATCATTGTAGATAACAGCCCACCCAAAATATGACTTTCTGAAAATGATTTGGGACAAAATGATCAAAATTACTTTTTACATAATAATTTTAGAGACAATTACAGCATGTTTTATATGTTCCTGATCATTTCCGAAATCGAATAATCATAAAATTGTTTATATTTGATAGCTGACATTTAAATACATCAGTGTTGAATCTATAGGAAATTTTGTGAACAGATAGGTGACACCTGAGACTAAACAAAAATGAGATGTTTTTCTCTTTGGAATTTCTAAAAAAATATTAGCTAGAATACAAATATATATATTTTTAAAGGGAAACTGGATTTCAGCTAATATTATTTCACAAATTCCAAAAACCAAAGCATGCTTTTTTACTTTGTAAATCAATGTAAAAAACATTTTATAATGAAATATTAATCTAGAAAAAATATTATTAAATTGAGGGTCAAAATTTTATCATGACAATCTACATGGGTATGCGGCATAAAAACTGCCGAGGTATTTTGAATGTAATGTCATATATAGAAATCTGTCTCAAATCACATTGAAAATTTTATATGGCTTAGGATCTAATGCATTTGTGTGAGTGATTCTCTAGAACAGGGGTCTCCAAACTACGGCCCACGGGCTATATACGGCCCCCGACGTCATTTTGTCTGGCCCGCCAGCAGCCTTCCAGTAGCCAAAAATGCTCAAAGTTCTTTAACTTTGAAGATCTATCCGGCCCATGAATATGTTAATTTTTTATTTTCTGGCCCTTGTTTTAAAAAGTTTGGAGACCCATGCTCTATAACATTAGAGATCTATGATTTGTGCCGTTCTACTTCCATGCGGTAGGAAGCTTTGTTAAAAAGGATGGGAAAATTAAAGTTGACAAAATGTATCCTGCGAGTTTAAAAAAACACCCGTACAATTAAAAGTGAAATGTTTCACCTCCATAAAGGTGGAAATAATCACACCTACTACGAGTGAAATTTATATCCCATTTTAAAGTTGAATCCAAAGATGGTTGAAAATGGGGTGTATTTTTTCCAGAGATGAAAATGATTGAATGTATATCATATAGTCGAATGTTCTTATAATCAAAACATCAGATAGTCGAATGTTTATATGCTAAAATCGTTAATTGATTGAATGTTCATAATGCTTGAATTGTTATTAGTCGAATGTTCGTATGGTCGAATATTCATATAGTCGAATTGACATTTTGTTCAGATAATCGAATTGTTTATATTCAAATAATCCAATTAATTATTTTAAAATTTTAAATACTAATTTCATTTAATCATAATTTCGAAGGATCAAAAGCATACGTATTCAGGTAATTCTTGGTCATAATGTCGCCGACATCTATTATTATAATTTTGTTTCTAAACGGATCAATAATAATAATGCTTTTCGAACATTATTATAAGCACATATAGATGTGTGTTTGATATTTAAATTTAGAAATAAATATTTCGTATTTAAAATAGTCAATCGTTTAACAAAATACAATTTTATATCATATACAGCGTGAATAATTTTAACTCAGTGGAATCGTAATAAATACATGCAATAAAAATATTTCATTCGACAAGTTTTGCTTTGAATAATTATATATATTTTAAAAGATGTATAATTAATTTTTACATGATAACATATAATTGAAACTTTATATATAAAAAGTTTCGAAATATACACAGATAAAAAAAAAGTATTTATTTTTTTCAATCTCTAATTTGGAAACATTTTATTATATTATAAAGTATATTGTTTGTTTTAGAATTGTTTGCATTAAATAATTTCAAATTAGGAACTATATTAAACATTACGCTGATAACTACCCTGTTAATCTAAAGGTTCCAAAAGAGGTTGCATGACGGTTACTAAAGTATTTTGAGAACCTTTTTGTAACCTTTACATAAAAATATGTCGTAGATAAAATATTATAGTATATCATAAATAAATGCAACGAATCCCTAATGGGACATTTAAAACACTTAAATATTTTTCTGGTGATATGACGGTTCTAAACAGTATAGGTTTGGAAAATATGAAAGTGCATTTATAGTTTGTCGTTTTCAATATTTATTTGAATACTAATAATATTTATATTGATTAACACATAGCATACTTTACAATATCGCTTAATTACGAATTATTTTTAAATAAATTTGTTTTTCTAAACCCAAAATATATCATATCTGAAAATTTGATTTATCGAAAAAATGGAGACCTGTTTGCCAAATGGAAAGATGCGGTTGCCGTATCAATAAAACGAAGAGCCCTGCTCTTCCACTACCTACAGTTTTTTTTCACCTTAATTATCCAATGTAAGATACACATAGTATAAATAGTGGCTTATATTATTGATATAAATATTATTAGCAAACAATATGATCCGGAGACAGATTGCTTAAAAGATAAGTGACTAGTTCAGAACTAGGACGACCAATTCTGAAACAGGGTCTAATTGATAATTGGTCACCAACTTAATACTTCGTTTTTTAAAGTAGGTAGGTATCGAAGTTAATTTGTTAAAAGTTACATATATAAAACAGAATTCTGCTGAAATTTATATGTAAAATTTTCTCTAGATTTCAAAAATTATTTTCTAGGTCATCAGATGCCCAGAAAAGGTCTATGGCTTTATTTTTAATGGTAGACTTAATACTTAGCATTTTGTTAAACTATAGGGTAGGTTAGGTATCCATATTAATTTTTTCATTAAATGAATTGCTTACATATTTCTATGCCAATAAACATAATAATCACCTTATATATACTAATGCTCCTATATTGTGCGTACTAGTAAGACTAAGAATGTCTAAAAATTAATACATAATAGCAGTTAAATAATAGTGCGTATATATAAACTTTTATGATAAAATTATAATAATTAAAAGCGTGTTAATTATTATTTAAAAAAAATCAAAATCAGTAAATGGTATAGATACTATACCTAGTCAAACTGTGAACTATATGTAAATCAGAAAAGTTTTATTAAAACTAAATGGTAAGACACCAATAATGAATTTGTCATTCATTTTATAATAAAATTTGTTGTAAACAGTGCCCAACCTGCAACCTATGCAAAAATTGGAACAAGAAAATGTCCACTAAGCGCAAAAATTTTGACAATCTCACCTAATTATTTATAAAAGTATCTAAAAAGACTTTTAATACTGACAACATATTATTTATTTCAGAAACGTATGTAATAGCTAGGAAATATATTTTTAAATTTAGCATGAATTAAAAAATCCATTCAGGTGCAGTCTATTTGCTTTGAAATCACCAAATGATTACATATTTAGATAGTTGCTACATATGCATACACTCCCAACTCAATGCTCTCAGGGAAAGATGTTACAAATTTAAAAAAACAAGTACAAACAAAATTATTTAATATTATCCTTGTTTTGCTTAGGGTTTCGGAAATTTCCTCTCCAATTCAGGATGGTTTAAAAGTCAGAAAAATACTATTATGTCAAGGCTTGTGCGGAGTAGTGGAGATTTGCTCTTCCACTATTAAAAGAAAATTTATTGTTTATAGACATGTATATGAATTTTTGGCAAAGGAATATGCAGTGGTTCAATTTATAATAATAATGATAATAAAGCTGTTTATTATACGTTTATAATTAATGTAAACGCAAAACACATGAATTAAACTATTTGTATTTAAAAATGTCATAATAAATCATTTGACCATATCAACTAAGATTTATTTATTCATTATGCTCCACTTAGGTGATAATTTGATAATACAGCATGTAATATATCAATAATTCGCGCGTGCTACTAATTGTACGAGGGTCTCGTATAATTAATTTATATATTGATAAATTGGGTGTTTTCTTAGGAAGAAAAAGTCTTTAAATTTTACATTAAAAATTCCGGACGCCGTATTAAATAAATTAGAATAAAAGTTAAAGAGGGGCGGTGGAAACAGACTTAATTTAAATTCACATGTAAAAGAGGCACTAAATAAAAATTCGTGGGTGTTTTAGAATAACAATGGTTATTATTGACTAACATTAAATATATCAGAAGCGGTGGTGTTTTTCTATTGCCATATTTACATTAACTCGAATTGTGTAATCGTGGCAAGCATGTTATGCTCATAGATAGGTATATAAACATATCAAACGTAAATTTACAATATGTATGTTGTTGTTTGAAAAACAATATTATATGTAATAGACGTTATAACCTACAGCATGCCTGGCATAAGTGTATAATATTAGCAATCGAAAAACTAAAAGTATCATTTCATAAAATTGTGATTGTGTCCGAGTGCCATAGAAGAATTGTGTGTTAATAGAGGTAGGAAATTCTATGTTTGACAACTTTAGCTGCAAACGAAATAGAGAATTTGATGGTAAATTATTTATATTATACTTTTAATATAATATATATCAAATGTTATTGTCTGTCATCTGATCAGACACTTATCTAAAAAACATGCATTTTACTCAACGGTTTGGGCGTTGACAAAGATCCTCATATCTATAGACAAAAGCATAACAGTTATAATTATATCTATAGTCTTTTACTATATGAGACAGCTTTACGTAACTCTGTTCAAAGCCATCTTCCAGATACTAATTATTATTGTTGGATGCCATTTTCATTACGGTCAAGTAAGTTGCGCTTCCTCATTGATGACGCCTTTTAAAGCTAGGCTACTATTATACAAAAATATAATTATTGAAAATATATCAACAAAAATCAGCATACGAAAACTTTTGATAAAAAATCAATAAGAAAAAAATCAATATGAACATTTTAATAAGACGAAATAACCCGAATTAACCGCATCATTGACCTATTTTAATACTGGCTATTTGGAGCAACACTATTTATGAAACTTTAAAAAATAAATATTGTACTAAATATAACAATACGGTAACAACAGTACTTAAGACCTACATATAAATATGAGATTATTTAACCTTCATATTCAACTAGTTCCAACGGGGATCCACAAGCAAATATTACACATATAGAAATATGTATTAGCTGAACTATGTTAAAAGTACTTTTTTATTCAATACTTATTACAGGCTATTTATTCTATGATTCTTTAAAAGAACTGAATTAAGCAATGCCCTTCGCTCAAATGTTGGAATGCAACTATTTTTAAGATTGTGCATTGAAATTCCACTCCTCACACCGCACAACATAAAACCCGTATTTCAAGAACTGGTCTAACAAAATATCCCAAATCTCTCTCTTGCCAAAAATACTCTTTTTTAAAGAGCATGTACAAATACTCCAAGGAGTACGAATAATGCCCTGGAGATATTCCATTCCAAGTTACCCTCCAGGATAATGGAAATTCATCGCTATACATTAATTTCCCACCTTGTCATAATATTGCTGTCGAATAATTCTTTTCTCATTAAAAATATTTCAAACATTCAGTTAATACATTTGTATTTTTTAAAGTTCATGTGTTTTTAAATTAATTGAATATTATATTTATTTGAAAAAAAATTGTACGTTATATGTACATAATACAGTAAATAGACTATATAAAATTAGAACCATCTTTTTTAGCTACGTACATAATATTTTTTAATTATATACTAATTGCATTTTAACAGGTTCTCTGATGGATATAGTAGCTGATGCCGAATTAACGGCCACGCGTATCACTAATGGGCTGCCAATGGGACGCATATGATGCATTAAACATAATGAGTGAGAGTTAGCGGTTTTAAGAATCACCACCCCGATAGAATTTTTGATTTCCATTTCACATAGAACTTTCGAGAATGTTTTGAGAAGGGTAAGTAAATCCTTAAAAATCAGTGCAATTGTGAACAGGCGCGGATCTAGCTTTCAACAGACGGGGGAGGTCGGGTTTACAAGGGGCGCCAAAAGTTTAAATAAAATAATGTGTACAAAATTTTAATTTATTATGTTATCAAATTTGAACCATCAAAAT
>JAUYWI010114505.1:0-10689 GCA_034780595.1 Parotoplana pacifica
TGCTTCTTCATTGGGAATATAAGAGTTTTGGTGACCCAACAGCGTCACCTGTTGGCTCCTCTCTCCCTCCGAAAACTAACATAGATCAACTTAAAAAAGAAATCATTAAACCTTTGGGGCGCGATAGGTTGATTAAAAAACTCTGGCTGGATAATTATTTGTTGTATTTGGTGTGTTTAGCTGTGACTTGCTCAATCATGGGAGGCACACTGAATAACGTGGAAAGTCAGCCACCAGCAGACCCTTCAGGACTTTCCGTTTTTAACTATGGATACGAATTAAAAGTTAACTGCTCTCTTGGCTATGTCAACTATCTTGATAGGACTGTAACTGGAGCATCGATGCAATGCGGACAGTCAACTGAAGATGTCTCAAAAGGAGTTTGGATGCCAGAAGATTATAATGCGTGTATTGGTAAGATATTTTGCCATCTTATACTCATATGGGTACCTGTCATAAGCACAAATATTTAATGAGAGTAGTCATTAATCAAAAGATGTATTTAGGCACATAGTAAAAACATAAAGCTTTTAATTTTTTTAAAACATGATATTGGTTGTCGAATTTTAGGCTTTTAAATATCTAAAATCGTTTTTTTAACTTTAAAGAAATATGCCAACTACATGTTGGTGAAATCTTCCAAGTTTTAGACTATACGTAGCTACTAACCTTTTATATAAACCAGTTAATGGATTTTTAAAAAATATTGATTTTTATGGACTGTGCGAGCACCATAACAACCAATGAATATCGACTATTTTATATCATTTTTACATAATGATAATATTGTGTTCAAATTTGAATAAAATGGTTCAATGTAAATTTATATAAAATTAATGCATTATCTTTAAAACATATTATGCACTTTTTAAATATATTAAATTTAAGGACTGGATGGGCACTTCAACAACCAATAAAAATTGAGTAGTTTTAAACTTAATTTTATGGTGTTTAGAAAGTCATACCAACTTCAAATTTAGTGTGGATCTACTGCAAACACAGTAATAGAAATCCACAAATACCTTTTGAAAAAATTATTGCTTTTTGTACAAAGAATTGATATTCCTAGTCCAAATACCTTCAATTGACTCTAAACTCAAAACGAAGCATACTATATTGCTCAAATTTGAGATTTAAAAGAAAAAGCAATTATAAATAATATATTAGAAAACTGAATGCCTCAATTGTCTAGTTAATGGTCTATGGGGGCAACCATCCTGGTGCTGGTCTATAAATATTAATTTTAAAAGTGTTTTTATTTCCAAATTAATGGCTCTAAATGATGTAAAAAGGTTTATTATTTGTTTCTACATAGGTCATCTTGTTTTTATTTGAATATGAGAAATATCTCATTTTAAAGTGTCAACTGGATTGCCACTAAAATCAGTGGAACCTCAATTTCTGTAGACCTACACACCAAATTTGAAGTTTGTATGACATTCCAAACACTATAAAATTAAGTTTAAAAATAGTCAATTTTCATTGGTTGTTAAAGTGTTTAAAAATGTATATTATGTTTTACTTGGAACACTAATAGAGTATCAGATATTGTCAATTATTGACTCAGAAAATATCCTAATTTTTTCTGATCAATATTTTTTAATGAAATTTTCTACAATTGTTAAGAATCAAATGGGGAATAGCATGTTAAACATAAAGAACTTCGACTGGTTGGAACCTTTTTAATCACAAATATCAATATTTTTTAATAGCTTTCGGGTTGCACAAAAATCGATATCTTCAAAACCCCGGATTTTATGTTAAATAATTGAGTGTTTATCGTGTATCTACCAAATACTAACCAAATTCATTAATAATTGACCTCAGAATCCAATTTTTGTAAAAAGTACAATTTTGACAAAACTTCATTTAGGGTTCAGCCAATTTTCATGAAATTTGCCATTGAGGTATTACATTCTTTTGCGGATATTTTTGGTGGAACACCCCTAAGGTCACAAACAATCATTAGTTAAAATATATTTTTGTGATTCATATTTTGATTTCATGTTAAAAATGAATTTAATCGTATTCAACAAAAACTATCTACTGTATATTTGTAATACATCTAGATACTGACAAATTATAATTTTGAAAATAGTATTAAAATATTTACACCTCTCAAGTAGGTATTTATTTTTTTACCATAAATATTGTAATAATTTGGTCCTTTGGGGGTAATACTCACTTTGACGAAAATCGGTAGCTGCTCCACGATTCTTTAACCGATTACAATGGAATTTGGTATCAAGATGCTAAATTCTCTTACAATTTTTTTATGTAAATATTTTTTTACCTATGACCCCCTCAATGTCATCAGACGGCCATCTGAAAATTCGAAGTTGAGCCAAAATGGCTAAATGTACTCTTTACAAAAAAGAAGATTCTTAAGTCAAATGATTAATACTTGGTACATATACTACAAATACTTTGCAATATCTATTCCGGGTGTTTGAAAATATTAATTGTTTTTGTCCATAGGATGCAACCTAAGAACAAAACATTTTTGCCATAGAAAAGAGTATGAATTTATTTTTTTAAACCCTAGATAAATGTGCTAACTATAAGCTAAAAATTTCAGTAAAAAACATTCACCCCAAAAAATTAAGAAAACTTTTGTGGCCAAATTTGATAATTTCTGAAAGCTCTATGTATTTATGTAGATAGAAAAAGTGGAAATTTGATTTGCTCATAAAATGATCATAATTCATTGGAATATCTTCAAATTTGGCATACTTCTTATCTGAGTCGTTTTTAGTGTGTTAAAATACACATATTCAAAATCTAAATTGAGGCCCAGGCATACCTGAGCAAGGGCGGACGTGTCCCCCCTAAATTGAAAAAAAGGGAGGGGTTCAAGGAAGAAAAGGGGGAAGAAGAAATGGGTGGAGGTGGTAGAAAGAAAGAAAAAAAGGGGGGAGGATAACAAGAAAGGAAAAAAGAAGGGAGTGGAGGAAAGAAGGAAGAAGGGGAGGGGGTAGAAAGAAAGGAAAGAAAGGGGGGAGGAGAAGAATTGGTAATAAGAAGCATTGGGGGCTTGTGAAGTTCAGCAATAAACAGTTTATTTTTGCAAATACAATGAAGTGGTCATATTCTCTACATGTAAATGTAGGTCTATGTATGCTACACTATATAATGAAAATTTATGCATTATGAAAAGTATCTAGCATGGTGTGGTTCTTTTTGAGCAACAATATACACATTTACCTAAATGGCTACTCTTCTGACCCTTTTATTTATAAAAATAAATTGCTGACAACACGAACATCCTCTTCCTTTTCTATGTAATAATCAGCCATCTGTCTTTCAACAACAACAAATCAACCTACTTTATATGCTACTTAAAAGTATTTGCGCTGTCTAATTAAAATATTCACTGATAGAATTTAGGATGAAAGTGCACTCTATGTTGTCTTAAAATAATGTTCCTAATGCTGTGGTAGGTTCAGTGTTTTATACCAAGTTAATTAGTAATACCAAAAGAAAATATTTGTAAAGCGCATGGGAAAAGAGAGTTAACAGGTAATTTTTGGGGGGAAATTAGGGGCATTTTTACTTTTTTTTAAAAGGGGGAGGGGCTCTAAAATCAGACTTGTCCCCGCTATAAATTATAGCTGCTCAGGTGTGGACCTAGGCCTGAACAACCATCAGAAATGGATTTGTTTTAAATTTTATTTTAGCAATTGAATTCAATCAAAACCCATTAAAATGATATAGAAACTTATTCTAAATAATTTTGGATGATTAACTTGCCTTTAAAAACAGTTTATTAAAAACACAATTTTAGCAGACGAACTCTAAACTAGTAGCCCTCATATCTAAGGAACTATACACATGAGCCGTTTTTAAATTTTGTACTATGTTTTGGATATCTTCTGGACTATAAATCTCAAGTTTCAGCAACATTTGAACTGAATCGGGCAAATTGTTTTAGATCTGATGACATCATCGACTCCAGCTCAACCTTTATTCCTTTTTAAAAAAGGTCCATGAATCTTTCCAAAGTACCTGTGTATGTAAAATGAAATCTTTACTGCAGCAAACACACAAAATCAAAAATTAATAAATTAAATTCGCTCAAGCCTTCGACAGTACTATCATCATAGAAATGAATATAATCTAACTAAAAGATGTGCAAAAATATATGGCTTCAACATAAAAACAACATCTTTTTAAGATCAAATCAAAACTATGTAATCATGTGCATCTTGTTCTACACCTAAGCTGAAGCATGATAAGATGGTCAGTCAAGCTCGGTGATTGAAAATACTGTCTATTACATATATCCAAAATCCGAAAATCAAAAACCATGAAACAATCCAAATTTCAGGTACACGTGAAGTATGAAATCTTAGAGGGGGTAGTATTGCCCACTGTGATCAGGATCTGTATTTTTTAGGTGTGACTATAGGTGATTTCAAAGTTTGAATTAACACTTTTTACAACATTTTTTAAAGTCAAATGCAGTGCAAAATAAGTACATGGCTACACGTAAACCTAATACTGTTTTCAAAATTATGATTTGTCAATAGAATTTTTTGTTGACTACAATTAAATTTATTTTTTAATTTGCATTTATATGTTAAAAGCTGTTCGCTGTAATAAAACAATAATGGAAAAATTGGTGCCACAAGATGGAAAATTGGCAAAAGCACAACATACCATTACTCGCCGCGTATACAAGGATTTTGAAATCAATCAGTTTAATCAGTACGACAATATCGTTTACATTCGTTGTGCCAGCGGATATTTCTTTCCCGATCGCTCCTTCGAAAAGCGTATTCGCTGCGGCTTAGTTGATAGTTCAAAGATTACTGGACAATGGTATGGCTATCAGGAAACGATTTTACCAATTGCAAAAACGTGTAAACGTATGTTCATGCTTATATTAAATAGTTTATTACTTTATCTGAAAGGGTTGAATTCTAAAACGGGATTTATAAAAGACCAATAGATAATAAATAAGTTTGCCGTTTAGTTTTAGTTACATTTTAATATTTTAACGAATTCTGGAAATGTTCCTTTTGTCCATCTAAAAAATATTAAGATTAAAAGGATTGACTTTTCTATATAAGAATTTAAATTAATAATTATGGAAAAAATAAAATTATTTCATTTTTTTATAGTAATAATGCAATATATTCAAAAAAATTATTCAAATATAAAATTCCAATAAATTTGAGAAATTCAGTTTCAGAAACATTATTTAAATATCAACTTTTTTTTGGAATTCTTGTCATTTTTGCGATATAAAAAATGAAATCTACAACTTCTTATTCTTCTGGCTTATCCCACATTTAGGTAGAGTCGCAGGTGCCGATCATTTTCCTCCATTCCTTGCGATCCATTGCATTCCTCTCGGACTCCCACCTGCTCCATATCTTCACGAATGCAGTATTCCCAAATCTTTTTTGGTCTTCCACTGCTCCTCTTCCACACCTACATATTTCTGACTCTTCTACCCACATAGTCCACCTCTCTCCTCACCACATGTCCTAACCACAGGAGCCTCACCTCCCTTAGTTTTCCTTTCATCTTGTCTGGTACATTTCTGTTTCATATAACACAAGTTATCCTTTTCTATGTAATCTACAACAAGAACAAAATTGAAGCATATATTTTTTAAATTTTGCTTATAAACAAAGTTGATTTACATACAATACTGTAGTTTTATTAAAGTTTCATCCAACTAGTTTTACAGTAACGAGTTGATTTATTTGGTTAGCTAACGATTGAAAAGGGGGACAACCATCAACATTTTTGAAGCATGATAAGGTGCCTACCTATTTTCTTCTCATATGATATCCCAATTTTGAACCATTCTTCCTTATTCTTACAGCTGTTGTATGCAGTTCTGATAGGATTCTGTGGACTTCTGGACTCAACATGTATCAATATTTCTTGATTACATTTCCTAACGGTACAGTCTTTAATCGGACCAACCATGGTGGTGCCGATTATGCTTATAATGTGAAGTTGAGATATTTTTGTTTAGAGAACTTTGACACAGTAAGTCAGGAATCCGATATGAACCTCACGTGCGCTGATGATGGAAATTGGAGTCCCAGTCTTACCGCCTGTATAAGTAAGTGCAATTGTTTCAAAGCGCCCAAGTACATAAATTATATTTCAGATTATGAAAGTTTATATAAAGAAATTTAATTTAAAAAAATAACATTTAATATTTTTATTGATGTAGTATTGCCACTTTATTATATAACCATTTATATCAGTATATTGCTGTTTCTTATTATATTAGTCTTTGCTTGTCTTGTTGTGAATTGCTTGCATGTATATATTATTGGAATTATGAAAAAGTAAATACCAGATGTTCAATGTAGATAATCAACAAATTTCAGTTTATGACAAATCTGATAAAATTTGCTTATTTGTCTGGTATTTATATTGAAAACTAGATTTTGTTTTTTAGTATTACTGAACACTGTTTTCATGAATATATCAAATATAGGTAGGGTGATCGGAAAATTGTATTTTGTTTATTCTCAAAAATATATCATTAGATTCAGTTTGAGGAAAGTATGTAACTTCACTTGAAACTTCACAAAGTTTAACATGATTTTTCGTACACTTTTCTCTTCTCAAACTGATTGGTTTTTATTTGAGATATTTAAAAAAACCTTTGTTTACGGTCATCATTTTATATTATATATAAAACATGAAAACATTATTTATCTGTTATATATCTTATATTGTTATTTTTTATAATTTCCTCTGTCTACTTTTCCACTGCACACTATAGAACGCACAAGATCTTTGCAAATAGGAAAGAAAAAATTCTACGTTCCACCCGCTGAAGAAGCACCAGCTGCTGCTGAAGTTGGAATGGTAGTCATTATTGTGCTTGTGATCTTTCTTCTTCTCATTCTCATTCTTGATATCTTGACACTTTCTAGAGATGCGAAAAAAATGCAATTGAAAAGAAATTTGAAGTACCTTAAACGGCGTTTTCAGGGAAAGAAAACACTTAGTGGCCCTCGATGATATTTGTAATTTTTTATGTATTTTGCCAATCATACAGTTGCCAATTTCCACACCTTTTTCATAGCTGTACACAAATCGATATACATGTTATCGTTAAAAATTACGAAGGAACCCATTTCACTATTTTATAGAATATTAATTAACTATTTAATTTAATTTTGATAACACTTACTAAACCTTTTGAAAGTATGTAGAATATATAAACCTTTTATTAGGCCGCAGATGGATAGGCTGAATATGATACATTCATGGCTAGAATTTCTTTAATCGATAACGTCGTATAATTAATCTTTTCTGATACCTACCTCAAATTTACACAAACTATGACAAATTCAAAATATTTTTTTTAAATTCTATGATTTATCGATTTACCCTCACCCCTTCTCGTTGATAAACCTCTGAGCCATGCGCCCTGATAAAGGGGGTGTACATCCCCCTAAAATATCATACTTCCCCCGTGCATGGATTGGGCTAAAATTTGGTACATAGTACTTTGGAATGTTTTAGGATAAGCGATTTTATTAGAAAGAAAAAAAATTGATAATAGGACCTAGCTAGAGGCGATGACGTCATAGAGGGTCAAAAATTAAAGTTTGTCTGATTGACTTCAAATTTGTGGTAAAAGTCCATTGAACATTCAGAAATGTATATCCATAAAAATAGAATAAATTATTGATTATCGATTTCTTAGGCAAAATCACTATGATGCTCTAAAACCTAAACCTATTATGCTCAAATTTGAGATTTAGAATTAGGAAGGCATTAGAAATAAAGTTTTAGAAAATTGGATGCTTCACATTTATGATTGCTGGTCTATGAGGTCCAGCATACAAGGGCAGGTCCATAAAAATTGAATTTTTAATGCTTGACTGGGTCTAGGCCCAAAAATGAATGGCTCTAAAATGCCAATGAAACATCCTAGTTAGCTCAAACCTGAAGTTTACTATCTAAAATACATTTTTGAAACAATTTATTAAATTTTAAGATTCCTCACATTTATGTTTTGAGATAGGAGGACCACCATTACAGGGCCGGTCCAATGAAATGAAAGTTTTAATAAAGTATATATATTATAGCAAAATAAATTGGCCCAAATGGTTTATAATAGCTTAAACGGTGTTTCTAGATCATTTTCAGTGGTTTTTGGTTGAATTAGTTCACTAAAATAGAAATTTTGAAAACTCTATTTTTAATGTGCTGGCCATGCCTGGTTCCAAAATCAGTGGACCTCAATTTCATATTTTGGATAAAGTTATATATTTCTACTTTGCACACTAATAGCATAGCAGAATAGAAGTATATATTTTATCATATAATTAATTAAAATGCTAACTTTTTCGTATCTAATATATAGGATTTTTCAAAAATGGTTAAATTTTTGATGCAAAAAAATTTAATAATATTTTGGGGTCAACGTTTTTTATGAAAGTTTCTACAATGCTTAAGGACATTGTTGGGCACATTTACAGCAAATTTTAAAAAATCAATTGCTTAAATATTAAAAAATTATTTCTCATTGATGTCAAGTTGCACCCAGAGCACAGAAATCATTATTTAAAAAATCTTTAATATGCTATAGATTGGGCTTAGAGCATGCTAGTCACTGATACAGAAATGTTCATAACTGCTTTCTGGATCACTATTTTTAATGAAATATTCTACAATGCTTGGCACACTAGTAGCAAAATTAAAGAAATTATATCCGTTAAAGATTTTTTTATCTCAAAATGAGTTTTCTGAAATTTGATTGGCTCTCAAGTTGCACAAAAATCAATAATTTCAAAAACCCATAATATATGTAATGTATGTTGTAAAATTAAATATTGTGATATATTTACCAAATATGAACCACTACTACCAAATATTAGCTTCAGGAATACATTGTAAAAAACGTTGACCTACTTCAGAGGGACAACACGCAGCTCCGGGTTGATGAAAAAAAGTAAATTCGAAAGTTGGGAAAGAAAATTTGTGACACAAAACCAAAATTGCACCTAGATTACACTAAGGAAGTATACACGCCCTCCCCTTTACCAGGGAAGAGTTATTAGTTGATTTTATCGATATTTTTATGCAAAGCATTGAAAGAAGCATAGGAATTCTATTGAATTCTGTTGAAATTTGGATGCCTCATTTGTCTGATTGCTTATCATATGAAGGCTGCCAGTCTAGGGTTAGTTAATTTTATGACAATGATTTATAATTAGTTTTAAATCATTTCCAGTGATTTGCAAATATAAATTTGGTCCATTTTATGTTTTTTTTTATTTTGATAAAATTTTCTTAAAAAATGGAAATCAATATTCTTTTGAAAAGTTCTATTTTTAAATCGTTATTATTTCACTCAGGTAACATTTGTCAACTTTTAATTTAATCCGACATACAAACAAAGGGGAAATGTCAGATTACCTGATTTAATGACGTCATAGGGTTCTCTAGTATGACCTAGTATCAATATTTTTCCTCTGTCAAATTCAATTTAATCGGTCCGTGGGAAGTTTACACTTGTTAGTTTAGCCCCCCCCCCCTCAAATCTACGTGTTGGGTCCTTTTGTTATGCTATTAACACTTATAAACACTATTGCATTGCCTACGTTATTTGTTATCTACTTGTAATGTTGTTGCTGGTTTTCTTGTTGCAATACCTAGATTTTGTATTGTATAACAACAGATTTTTCAAAATAAATGTTGTCTAGATTCCTTACAACTTTACACTTTTTATTCAAATTTATGTGAATTATTTCGACAAGAACAGAACAACAAAACATTATATAATTGGTGCATTAATAAATGTCGACAAGTTTCGCTAATAGTCAATCTAACATTTTCAAGACAAAAAAAGTGCGCTAATAAAAATATTTAAATTACATGAGTAAAACAAAATACATAAAAATTAAAGTAACAATAGAGTGAGAGTCAATAAAAGCCTAATAAAATTAAATGATCTTATCCCCATAAATTTGAAATCGAACGTGAGATATAAATTTCATTGTCTTTTCGATAAAGATACGACTTATATCAATCACACTAAACGTCACATTGGCGTTCGATTTGAGGAACATTGTAAATCCGGTCCAATATGTGAACACCTCAAACTTTGCAGCATCTCGTTTTACAATATCCTCTGCTCAGGATAGTTTTGAATTAGCAGTACGTGAAGCGATTTTTATCAAACAATAATATAAGTAGTTTGAATAATTGTTTAGCTAATAGCGGTGCTTCATTTTTTCTTGAACTAACTTAATTTTATTAGTTTTTTAACTCTTACTCTATTGTAACTTTACTTAATTTTAATTAATATTGTTTACTCATGAAATTTAAATAATTTTATTAGCGCACTTTTTCTTGAAAATGTTAGATTGATTACTAACCAGACATGTTGATTGTATAATGTTTTGTTGTTCTGTTCTTGTCCAAAATGTTATTGTGAAATATTATATATTTTTGTTGGCTAAACAAGCTATCATATTTCTGAGATATCATTGTGAATTAAATAGATTATTGACGAATGAATTACCTAAACTACATTTTGTTGTATGACATATACATACCTACATATGCAGAGATTATCAAATTGTTTTAATATTCTTCTGTATAAAAACAATATAAAAACAATCAAAAAGTTCCAGGATTATCCAAAAATACATTTATTAATGTAAATTAGTGTAAGTCAATAGGTATTATCATTAT
>JAUYWI010114516.1:0-10689 GCA_034780595.1 Parotoplana pacifica
TGCATTATTTCTCTAACTGGGAATTTAACAAATAGTTCTGGAAAAACTGGGAATTTCATCACAAAAATTCCGCGGACACCCTGTATATACAAAGCCAGTTCAGTTGTGCTTATTTGTAATCTAAATACAAGAATTATATTTTTTACTACTTAATTTTTTCATGTATTTACAAATTTATGACCCTGATCTTAGTATTTCTTGAGCTTTGGAAATGTATCAGAGTGACCATACATGACTTGAAACGCATACTCTTCTAAAAAAGATAAATTATTTTAAACGGTGGTATGTTTAGTCCAAAGAAATTCTAATAAACTTGAAACTCCTTGACACAAAGAGTTACTTACAATTTTGTTAACTATTTCACGATTATAATACAAGTTTATTTGTGGTCTGAAGTACTTAATATATTAATGTTGTATTATTTTATTATTTCAGTTGCATTTGAGCATTCCTATTTTGTTCTTAATCCTTGACGTTTTTATTGGAGCTATGACCTGCTACCAACAACCAAAGGAATCCATGCTCAGTATAGCATTGATGGTTTCAGGTATCCCAGTCTACTTTTTGCGTGTGTTGTGGAAGAAGAAACCGCGCTCATTTGAACAATTCATTTGTAAGTCATTATTAAAAAAAAGATTTATGAAGTTTAAAAGTACATGTGACGTCACGTCCTTAATTCCTGGTGCCTACCCAAGAAAATAATCCGTGCTGTCACTCCTATGTACTTTTGAATCATTTTTAATTATAAAAATTAATAAATCTGGCTTTTTAAAATTTTTATTTTGGTGCTAAATTTGATCAAGGATTCCAAATTTCATGACAATCGGTTGAGTTCTTTACGAGCAGTTACCCCCTCTCCTGGCATTAATATGCAACCAAGTTATTTATTGAAAATGTAGTTAACAGAAAATAGTATCTATTAATTAGACATGCATTGCTTTTGTCTTAACAATGTACATACTATGAATGTATAGTGACCGAATTATTTAAAATGTGTACTTTTAAAATTAATTTGAATCAGATATTTTTAGTGGCTCAATATGTTAGAGAGTGGAGGTGGGTATGTTAGGTGTGTCAATTCCGATTTATTCATTAGCAGAGGACGAATAATCATTTTAACTTTTTTTCCTTTCGCATTATAGATTATCGTACTCGATAAAAATGTTTTACGTCGTATCTAAATAGATGTGGCTTTGTTTGGCTAAGTAGGTCTATGTAGCGTGGAAAAATTCAAATACTAAATTGCCGGTTTTGTTACAAAGTGTGCATGTTACTAGAATAGGTACTTACTCATTACTTGATTAAAACTCGGATCCTAAGCTTTATAGTCTTATTCTGTGAGGTATCCGATGTAGTTTGGATTTCTCGGGAGACTGCTGGCCCCTTTCGATTATTTTTTCCCGAGTTGTTGGTTCATTTAATGGATTTCTATAGTAGTTTCAGCAGGCAAGACAACACTGTTTTATGTTATTGTTTCTTTCTGGGCTAAATATATTATGTCTCTTGGATTTTATTATCCTTAGTACGAAAGATATTATCGAAATCATGTCAATTTATTGGATAAAATAATCAATTCAATTTGTTGCTTTTAAAACTTAAGAGGTTGCTATTGATGGAATATGTTGTTGGCATCATGCTCTCTGTTACAGTTAGTATTTTCAAAGCAAGAAATAGCTGTAGAGAGAAATTTGTGCAGGTACCCGTAATCATATACTTCAGAGAAAGGGGACGAATGTTTTCTTGGTACAGTAACATTTATTTCGAATATTTTTGTTGTTCGATTTTTTTCACTTGTACGAGTCTACTTAGAATTGATTAGTGAGAAGTTTGGGTGTATTTGTTTCAAAACTTTTGTTAATGGAATCAAAGAATTGATTGTAGTTTGTTTAATTAATTTGCCGGGTATGTACAGTTCTATAACGTTTTTGAGAGCAAACTGAAACGATAACTTTAGTTTCATTAATTTTGGGCAGCTTTACAATATACTATACATAGATATTGTGTGGATGCACGCAGTTTTGCACCTAAAAATGTACCTCGTGGTCACAGAATTTCATACTTTCCGCTAGGGTCCATCAATCCAAAAAATTAGTTCTGATTGATTTCAAATTTGGTGTGTATGTTTACTAGGACATAAGTAATACAAATTCATAACAAATTGTGAAAAATATTGATGATCAATATCGATATTTTGGGCTAAAATCCAAATGAAACATCCTATTTTGCTGAATTCTAAGATTTATAATTCAGAAGATATCTAAAACAAAGTATTACATTTGGAGATAGTTTATGATTATAGTTCCTCATATAATATGATTGCCAGAAGTTCGGAGGTTCAAAAAAATACATTTTTGATAAAATGTTTTCTAAGGTAAGTTAATCATCCAAGATGTTTAACACATTTCTCTTGGATTAAAAAACAATTCATAGTTTTTTTATATGGCAAAAATGTAAAAAATCACAATTTTGGCTCTTAGGTTGTACCCTATGAACAAAAATTAATATTTTCAAAAACCCGAGATATATTTGGTACAATGAAGTGTTTGTAATATATCTATTAAATATGAATCAATTTCATCAATATTTGACTTCAAAATTATTTTTTTGTAAAAAGTACATTTTGGCCCAACTTCGCTTTTTACTGAGGGCCGTCAGAGGTGACTTTGGGGGGGGGATCAGAAGTAAAAAATACAGCAAATTTCTTTCCAATCGGTTAAAGCGTTTTCGAGCAGTTTCCGATTTTCGTGTGACCACGAAAGGTTAACCACCACAAATAACGCCTTCATGGGAGTGCAGTAAATTTGACATGCCACTATCTCCAATTTGGCGAGGTCCTGACTTAAATTTCTGATTGATTTGAAATTTAGTCTTACAAATCTTAGAAACCATTGAGATGTATTTTATTACATAAGTAACTTACTTGGAAAGAAATAATTTGTTAGTTTAAGTGTAAAAGAAAAATATCAATGTTACCAAGGAAATGTTAAGTAAATTTTATTTTTTTATTAATATCTGCAACTAAATTATGTCAATTCTTAACCCCCTCTTCTTTGGCGAAGCTTCGGAGTCAAGGCTCCATGTCAGCTAATTGGAGGTTTGAGTTGTCCAATCTTACGCAGGTAGAGAATCACCGGGTTGGGTTGGTTGAGGTGCGCCAAATTAGCATCAGGGCCTTGGGGCTTGGGTGTTCAGGCGAGGCGTTGTCCAGGCAGCACACCTGAGAAGGAGATGTTCGGTGTCCTCAGGTTTGTCATGGCAATGTGGGCAAATGTCACTGGTGGCAATGCCTATTCGGAAACGGTAGGCTTGCAAGATCGGAGAGTGACCAGTGCTCGTTGCTCGTATCTTCTAAGGTTGGGAGTTTTACAAAAAATTAGCGATTGCCCACCAGAAATATAATTATTTATTAACTTGAACTAGAACATTAATAATGTACCAAGTTTATTTTTATATAACAAGCATGATCGAAAAACTGGATTATGTAATTTATCGCTAACTTCATATTGTTGTGAATAATAGTTTGATAGGCTAACTTATTTCATGTAATTTAGTCTGATTAATTATGACATTAATTGTTCCAAATTGCAATGTGCCTAATTTCAATCCAGTCGAACAATAAAATTGTTCTATTTGTTGTTGCTTTAATGTATAAAAATATGCTATTATAATTTTTAATTATTGCAGAATTTAGCTTTGTCCCAGTTAATTAGGTACATTTTTGAAATTGTACTTTTAAAAAATAAAATTAAGTTTTTATTGGAGAAAATTGTCAGTTCTTTACTTTTTTACATAATTTGAATATACTTAATTCTAACTAGTTAATAACAAACAATTCTGCAGTGCACTTGTATTTCCATCTATAAATATTTTTCTGTTTATTTAGATTACTAATAGATTGGAAAGCAGCACTATTAGCTGTGTTTCTAGAAATAATCGTTATATAGCGGAAGAAAAGAAACTTGGTTCATAAATCAGTATGGGAACATGTGGTATTTTGCCTGCTTGTTTTAATGAATTATATTAATCAGTTCGTAATTAGACGTTCCGCTGCCCAGATCTGAATATAACGTCCATATATGTTTGAAGGCGTTTTCTAAGCAAAATTTATGTGATTCAGTTGTGTTTTAAGATTTTGTTTTGTTTTTGTAAAATAAGTGGCTGTTGCTATAGTTAGGTATGTGAAACCAACCCTAATTTTATTAATCAGTTTTTATTTCTACTAAATTTCAGCTAACATGTCCTGTGTCATCCAGAAATTGTTGTTGGTTGTACAAGAAACGTCTGATTCAAGCAGCTGTAATGAGAATAATGGAGTTATTCACCACGTTGATGATGAACCCAAGGAGATTGAGGTACCTTTAAACTCTGGATGATAAACTAAATACATATTGACTTGCTCATCACAATGAAACAGTAGTAATGTGTGGTGGAATTGGAGACCAGCCAGATTGGGATTGTTATAAGGTTTTTGCTAGCGAAATTTTTATATTTTTCCTCAGTAAGGTGTAATTAATTAAAATGACTATAACATGTAATTTTTTCTGCCTCTATTCGTAATATTCATTGTTGTTTTGGCTCTGGTATTTTCTTTGTTTTCCACGCCTTGTTTTGATCCCTTATCGAACAATTGTCGTGATGTTTTTTGTATTTTTAAACTTTGATGAACACCAACTTAATTATCCTCAATTACATGTATCATTTTTAGACTTTTAGGACATGTTTGCGTTGATACTTAGTCCTATATTTAATGCAGTTTATTTCCAGATGTGCCATTTATGTATAGAATGGTCTGGACCGGAAACATGGTTAATTTTAAAACTTTTGCAATGTCGCAAGAGCATTATTTTTCAAGGTTGCGACGCGTCCTGATTTTTTCGGGATGACCCGAATGTCTCGCTTTTTCATATAGTAATTTAAATTTTTTTTATAAAAAATGGAATGATATTTCACATGTGTTGTATAAAAAATAATATGCTATCCCCTTTAATGATATTGTCTATGATGTTCTCGTATTTATTTAAAATGAAATCAACCTACTTTAATTTTTATTTTGTATAAAATTATTAACCTTTGGTTGACCATGGAGGGTGAGGGTAAGTAACCCTTCCCCCAGACTTAGATTGTACTTATCTCAAAAACTACAAGTGTGATGAAGCTGAAATTTCATTTAAAATCAAACATTTCAAGCATAACATTCGCAACCTATGACATTTAGATTAACACTAAAGTGGGTATAGCGCCGGAACTCGCATAGATTACAGTTGCGACCCTCGATAAATAAAGTTATTTGGTGAAGTTCTACATACTTCTATATTGAATTCCTTTTGCTAAATGGTAGCCGGACTTTTGGATCACCCTTCTGGGCATTGTCTAGACGCTATGTTTTCTTTTCAACATAATTTGAGAAGGGTCTTATAATTTATCCCAAAGTTTTAACATAGATTACAGCCGTATCCAAAAAGATTTCTTTTACGATAGCTTTCTAATGATAAAAAGGGTGATACATTGCGAGTTAACTGTTCTACGCAAATTTTATTAGAAAAAGTATTTATTTTCAGATACCCCAGTAAAAGTTTTCATGGCTCGAATTTATTGGGAAATGACTTTTTCTAATTTTTTTTTATCAATGTGTTCAGTTTTAGTGTTTGAAGGTAACACAATTTCTATTTTATGTATACGTAGCTTATTACATAATTATTACCGAAACTAGTTCTTTTCTACGCCATATAGTCAATCTTACATCATATATTCCTCTTTTCGGGAGGGCTTCACCACTGGACCCCACTGGAGCTAGGACCACTGAACCCCTACATTGCTCGACCGGTCTCGCAACATATGGCCGTCCCGATTTTTTTGTTCCAGTGGAGAAAGGCAACCCAATTTTCAAATACAATGCAGAAATTTAAATATAGACCATGTGTTTTTGGTCCACTTTTATAGTTGGAATTTAAGTTAAAGTTTTGGCGATTTGATTTAAAACATACATTATTGTGGTGTGCACGTTTTGATATGACCATTAATACTGAAACATTTAGTTGAAACCAAGTTAAACCATTACATACCATGATGATTTATTCCGCTATTTGAACTTTGTTATATTACGAGTACTAGGAACTAGATGAATATTATGTACTTCAACAAATCTTAACAAATTGAACTCAGGTTCAATGTAGGTACTCTGCTTTTAATGAAACCAAATGTTCCTATTTTATTGAAATTCCAAATGATCAAGGTGGACAGGCATATGTAATGTATTGTGGAATGAAGTGGAGTATTTGTCAGTTACCGACAACTGTGATAGACATTCTCAATTGTTTATTCAATGCGGTACCTACACCTATGAAATCGATACTATTACTAAAACGTACTTTCTTCGATGCAGCCTATTAACCCTTTGTTGATAACCCTATTTTTTATATGCGCCTGATAAAGGGGAGGTTTAGACCCCCCAATAAATATCATACCTACCATTGGTGGATTGAGCAGAAATTTGGTACATATTTAGGTACCTTGAATGGTTTTAAGGTAAACTATTTTTTAGAAAAAATCGATAGAATGGTGGCCGAGCTAGGGCAGATGACATAAAATTTTATCCAAATTTGGTGTTTAGAGTTAGGAAGGCATTAGAAATAATGTATTTGAAAATTGGATGCTTCACATTTATGGTTGCTGGTCTGAGGTTCACTATACCAGGGCAGGTCCGTAAAGAAAATTTCTTCATATATAAATGGCTCATTTCTAGTGTTTTTGGAATAATTTTCTGCCCTAAAATTTTAATGCCGCTAAATCAGTGGACCTCAATTTCTAAATCGAAAATGCTATATTTTTTTTTGACTTGGCACCTTTATAACATACCAGATAAAGAATAGATGTATCAAATATGAAGGCATTCCAATGAACTACTCATATTTTATTAGAAAATTAAATTTACCATTTTTCCTATCTAAATAGATATAGGACTTTCATATATGGACCATTTTTGACACAAAAATTACACAACTTTTGCAACAATATTTTTTAATAAAATTCTCTACAGTTACTAAAGGGACTATTATGTATCTTTTAAAAAAACGATTTTTTTGCTTGGCTCAGGTTGCAACCTATGAACAGAAACCAATATTAAAAAAACCCGTAATATATAAATATATATTGAAGAGTTTCTAACATACATATACGAGCCATATATGGTAATTGTAACTTCAGGATTGACTTTAAAAAGTAATATTTTCAAAAATTTAGACCATATTGACCTACTTTGAGGGCCCACCAGGTAATTTTGGGTAAGGGTATGAATTTTTTTATATGAAAGACTGCGGACCTTCACTTGTGACAATGTTGCAAATTTTCAGTTAATCGGAGTTAACGTTTTTAAGCTGGAACATAATGTTTTAAGGGGTCTAGACCCCCCATCAACCACGGGTTAATATTATGAACAATTATGTCTACTAAATTGGCCAAACTATGTTGTTTTATTTATACATAAATGGAGTGGTCGAGATCTAAGGGTTATCAAATTGAAAAGGGGGAAAGAATAAAAAAATTGTAGGTAGGTATCTGCCAAAAAAGTTAACCCAAATAATAGTTATAATGATTTCAAGCCTGGCGGGCATTAACATTATGTAGTTGTGTATTATATTGTCCAGACAGCATTTGTTTTTCTCGTCTATAAGGAAATGAATAACATCCGTCCTGTCTATGAGAAAGTATGTACAACAAAATATATAGTCCGGTCCATTATTATGTAACGTACGATTGTATTAATATTATCATGTAATAATTGTTCATCAGCTTCTTCTTTGGCGGAGCTCCGAAGTCGCAGACTTCATGTCAGCTGATTGGCTTGTCTCTAAAACCCTAGGAAGTGAACTAAGAGTTATTTTGTATTTAATAGTTTGATTTCTAGTGTCTTATAAAACATTACCTATATATACATTAAAGTCTATGATTATGCGTAGAGTAATGAAAGAAGAACGGGCAATATTCATATAAAAAGTATTAATTTCTAGTACCATTTTTAATTATATAATTCATCAGCAGTCTAAAAGCGTTCTAACCTAGTTACATGCAGGGTGATGCATCTGAAAAATGATCCAAAGCATAGGTACAGAGTGAGTGGACGGTCTGCGTCATTTTTATTAAAAATGAATCAAATATGTACAATATGCACAACTTTTGTAAAGCCATATGAACAAAAAATTAATGTCTCTTTCAAACGTTTTCGTTTATTATCAAATAAACTTCACCAGTAATAGTGAAACTGAAATTTAAATGTTTACAAAATTATAAATTGGTACATTAAAAGAATATAGAGTAATATACAGAAGTGATCAGAAGATTTTAAGAGAGAAACAGGAGCCACAGTTAGAAGGTTGGGAATTTAATTTTGGGTTAGTTTAATTTTATGTGAAAGGCTTCTTTTATCTTAAGCAAGAAATCATTATTACCATTATGTATAATTTTAAAATTGATAATTTGAGTTATTTACTTTAAAATGTTCCAAGATGACGTTTAGTTTTTCAAATATAGGAAATATCAGAATCTCCCTGACAACGCCACCTTTCAATTGGAGTTCAGTTCTATCTTTAAGAGAAAAATAGGCACCGATTTAAAATAGAAAGTAATATCAGGATCAACAGACTTGAAAATGTGAGCGAGTTTCTAAAGTTATAGATTCAATACCTATATAGGGATGCCAATATATTTTGAATTTTTATTTGGAATTATTTAAGTGTTTGCTCTTTGTGAATATTTTATCAAGAAATGCTTTAATAATTTTTGAGAAAAACCAATTAGGACAGTTATTTTTTGTTAAGATATTAGATATATCATTAACTTCTTTATCAAAAAGTTTCAAAGAAGAACAAATATTAAAAGCTCTATGTAAAAAAACCTAAGACTAAACCAGTTTTCCATTGAATTGGACAGCAAGAGTTGAAATATATCAAATATATTGGCATCCCTATATAGGTATTGAATCTATAACTTTAAAAAGAAACTCTGACATTCTTAAGTTGTTGATCCTGATATTATTTCTATTTTAAATTTTTTTAAATCTGCCTCTGAAAAATAGAACTGAACTCTAATTGAAAAGTGGCGTTGTTTATAAATATACTTGTCAGGGAGATCCTGCTATTTCCTATATTGGAGAGGTCATCTTGGAACATTTTAAAGTAAATAACTCAAATTCTCCCATTTTAAAATGATAGATAGTGGTAATAATGATTTCTTGCTTAAGATAAAAGAAGCCATTCACATAAAATCTTCTGATCACTTAATTATTTATTGTATAAATTTATCATTTATATTTTTCTAAACATTCAAATCTTTGTTTCACTATTCCTGATGAAGCTTATTTGACAATAAACAAAAACGTTTGAATGAGACTTATTTTTTTGTTCATTATAACATTACTTGCAAGTAGTATTGTATTTTATCTAAATAACATTAAAAATTATATATAAAATTTAAGATTAAAACAACACTACTTGCAAGTAATGTTGTACATAATACTTAATTTATTTTTTAAACTATAAATGACACAGACTTTTGACTTACCCAGTATTCTAATTAGGGTAATAGATATTTATTAACATAAATTTTTAATACCTAATTAATTAGGATATATTCTGCAACGTTTTTCTGCATCACCACCCTGTTGAAGGACATGTAATTCACTAAAGTATGTAGAGGTCAACATTTCCTTTCCTTACTCTAAATGATGTGAACCCTTTGCTGTAAACCATTCATTAATATTGTATTGTACACGTCGCTAATTTGTTTATAATATCAAATGGCAATTTTGTTGAGAGTTTGTTAATTTTAAAGTTATTTCGTTATTTTGTACATCATTACTGTGCTATTTTCAGTAATTAATATTTTGTACCTGTGTTGCTGACTTTTGGTTCAATGTATTTTTCAGTCGCATTGTTTCCTTTATAAAGTTCAATAATAGTTTTGTGACTTATGTCTTTGGCGTACGGTTTTGGAAATAGAGTAAAGATAGGAATCTGACATATTTTCAATAACATTTAATGAAATTGAAAATTAGTTCGCGTTGCTGACAAATCATTTTATTTTAACCGATTGTAGTACTTTCTAAAGGAAATTGTTTTGATTTCAACCACAGGTATTTATATCAATCAAAATTAGTATGTAGACGGAAGTGAGGCTATTTAAACTGCATAAGGTATCAGATTTGTCTTATGAGCGCTTATTTTTTTTAGAGAAACAAATTGATACCTGCATAAATGACACAAGAATATATTATTAGGTTTGTTATGTATAATATTTTGTAAATTAAATGTTTTTAGCAGTGGTTTTAATCTTAAATTAATTTTTTTATTAAATTATTTTGATTTTATTATTACAGTTGGAAATCATTTTGGCAAGTTGCATACAGCTGAATAACATTTTATTCGTATGCAGGTTTTGGTGCATTTTTATGTACAAAATATATTTACATCAGTTCGATAGTTTATTTAATATTGTACATAAGATCACATCTTTCATGTCTTTAATTATGGGCTTTAATACTTAAGCAAGTAAATATAGAACAAATTGTTATTGTGTAGTTTTAAGGAAAACTTTTCAGGGTTTACTTTGTACACAAATACAGGCCTCCCACTTGTCCTAAAAATCCTAAAATTTTACCATTTTGACAAATTTGTCCTAAATTGTCCTAAAAAAGTG
>JAUYWI010114527.1:0-21479 GCA_034780595.1 Parotoplana pacifica
CTCTTTATTTATGTTGAATTTCTTTCCTTTTTATAATCATTTTATACAGGAAATAAAGCCACTTTTATTATTATTATATTATTATTAAACATATGTACCTATAAAATATTTATGTAATAATTATTTACATAAAAAATAATTTCTCACAGATGGAGTCAATTAGAGGTGTTTAGAAAACAATAATTTAGGTATTTATGTTTTTGTTTTAATGTGCATATGATGCTGCTTTCCAAAAAATACAGATAATCATTTGTGACTATAAAATATATTGGGAGGTTGCACATTTAATAGCACCTTAATGCACATAAAGCTAATGAAATGGGATGCAGAACTTAAAAATTGGAATTAAATTGGCATGCAGAAATCAACAACAATACAAAATATTATAAAGGAAGCAAAAGTTTAACACAAAAAAGAAAACAGACACAAAAAGAGAATCTATAAACAGAAATTAAAATTTTTCTTAATTATGTTCTAATGTACAAATGGTCTGAAAGTGACGAATTTAAATGTATTCTTCAGTTTTTGTTTTAAAGTTTTACTGTTGTTCTAAAATTATAACCAATGCATCATTGTCAAAATGTTCTTTTTATAATGTGCCAGTATAAGTATCACTAAATCTTTTGGGCGCGTAACATCACTTTCTTTTAGCTCGATTTGGAAAAATATGTTTATTTAGTGACGGTTTTGGTTTCACCTCCATACCATAAAATATAAATGTGCAAAGAATTCAGTAAATTATATTACACAAACAGCAAAAACATATATGATTAATCGAATTGGATTTTAAAAAGACTTTTTATGATTGCATTTGTAATTATTTATGTTAGACATTGGCGTTCAAATATGATTAAAATGAATCTGAGCGTCAAAAAATGGCACGTAGTCGTTTAGAAAGCAATTATTTGAAGTTCCTTGAAAATTAATGTCATCTTAGGACTTCTTATTTACTTTCTGCTGGGCTCTCTTCGGCAGAGGTTGGAGACAGCAAAGGCCCAGTTGACATTCTTAACAATGTTGGGTTTATTTATTTTTTTGCATTTTCCATAAGTGTTAATTTTGTTGATTTATTATTTCTAATAAACTGGACATTAATGCACAGTTGTAAAAGAATGCTATAATTTTCCTCTAGGTCCGGGATATAGTCATGATAATTGACTTGGAATTACAAATGCTCAATTTTTTAAATTATTGAATTGCATTATTGTTAGCATGAGAAATTCTCTCCTACGATTAAAACATATTTTAAACAATGAATTCTCATAATCTCTACAAAAAATCTTTTGATCAGATCAGTAATTAGTAAATTATCTTCACAACAAAATGCTATTGCTTAATTATACATTTTTTTAACCTGACCAAATTCAATGTCGTTAACTAAAAGCTGTTTGGTTGAAAATTGAACCAACATGTGATTTACCTCTTACAGTTTCCTTAAAATTCACTTCCAATCCTTTGAAGAAAATTAGTTGCTCTTTTATTATGTGTAGCTAATCGGTAAGTTTGTTTTGTTGGTAGATTCAAGTCAGCTTAAGTTTTTGACATTTTTGTTAAAGAAAGCAATTGAAATGAGGGAATGGTAATAGCTGGAACTATTCAGAAACATGAATATGAAATCTCCTACTGAGTATTCTTAAATAATGTTTCCATAAGTGCGGCATAAAAAATTTGGAAATGGTAAATCATCTGGATCCTAACATTGTATTACATGTTCTTCTATTATACCTTGTGTGACAAAATTATTTTTTCTCATTTCTTTACTTTTTGTGAAACTAAAAAGACACACAGATGATCTATTTTCATTCGGCATTTTTAACTTAGATACTCTTTATTCTTATGTTAGGATTATCACGATTAGCAAAAAACATTAAAATCGAGATTTGTACATACAATCAATTTATCTAAATGAAATATTGAAATACAACAACGAATATCCGTATATTTATTACTCTATGATTATAAATATTTACATGTCCAACATATGCAGATATATAGGAGTGAGGACAAACTGTTTGCACATTTTAATAATTTTATAGATATGGTAGATAGATATGAATTTTCACTAAATTTCTGTGCTTCAATTTATATGGATTTTCATTACATTTCAGTGCTATTTTCAATTGATTTTCATAAAACATTTCATAACTGTATAATAATGGAATTTACAGATTTACCTAAATTAGTATTTTTTTTTAAAGATTTTAATGCTGTACCAACTACAACTGAAATCAGCAATGTTCTTAGTGAGGCAATAATAAAATAATGCACATGGAGAAGTTGGTTTCTAAAATTCGCAAATGGAAATGTTTGAGCTTAATGCAAACCAATATCTGGCAGACCGTCTCTTAATCTTAGATGATAGATTTTAAAATGGATTTACAGATGGCAATGATGTATTCCAAAATATTTTAGCCAATGGTATTCGTACAACAAACAGAGAAATTGGCGCTTTTATTGGAGTAATTCAGAAAATCATTTTCAGACGATTGCCTGTAATGTGAAAATCATGTAGCGTCAACAGAAGGCTTCCTCATCAACTGTCCAAGTGTAATAAAGACAAGAATACTCATCTGTGCGGAATTGCTAAACATATTACATGAAAAAAAAATTTATACAGACTAGACTGACAGAAGTAGATGAAACCTTGAGTTTTTGGGACCATAGAAGTTCGTATGGTTCAGGTGATACGAATACCACATTATTTAAGTAATCATTAATCAATAGAAAACACCTAATTACTATAGTTTGGGATTGTAAAGGTTTGATCTCAATACAGGTACTGCCAAAAAACACCACTTTAAGTTCAGATGTTTACTGTCAACAGCTTGATAACCTACACCATTCTATTCTGAAAAACGGACGACGATTACTGTCTGGTAAAAACCAGCAGCTGTTTTTCTTCCAAGATATTGCGAAACTTGGTGTGGTAGATGATTCGGGAAATAGAACTAAGAACAATTCATCATCCTCTTTATTTACCTGATTTGTTTCCCTTTGGTCTTTTTTACCATTGAAAAATGTTATTTAAAGCATGTGTACAACAATGTTAAAGAAATTCAAAATGACATGGAAGCATGGTTTAATACTAAAGACAGAAATTTTTTCAAGCAGCTTTTGATAAACAGCCCTGGAGATGGCAGCATTGTTACAATACTAATGGAGGTTATTTTAAGCATGCCCGGGAGGATGATGATTAGTGAACTTCTTATAAACGTTTACACACGCATATGATAATGGGCCAAAGACTCTCGCCTATGCTACACATTTCAGAAGATAACGGACAAAGTTTTAATGAAAAAAGACTAGTAATCCACAGAGAAAAGTACCGAGAAGCCAGATGAATGTTGACATAATGAACGCCAATAGACTAACACTTTAAAACACAAGAAAAGACCACCATGAAAAAATAAAGCAAAAATTGCAGAAGCTACCATTTGGGTAATATCAATAATTTTTGAATCCAAAGAGCCTAAAGATTGACGAGCATACAAATAGCTGGAAGAATTAGAAAAGCCAGACAGTAGGGTATTGACAGGTACATCGGCTACTTAAGGCATAATTAACGGAGCCAGCGGAAGCCGCTTAAAATTTAGTCACCCGAGTCGCCAGATTTCTCTGCCTTTAAGGTTCAGCGTGAGTGCAGACAGTATGCTCTATGTATATTATTGTTAGACCACTTGCTTTACAAGTACAAGTCACGTGTACCACTTGTCACTGTGTACCCTGGTTTCTAAAGATGTGTTGCACCAATGAAGAAATCTTTGTCAAACTTTTATTTGTTACCGGTGTCACCAAGTAGCTCCTTGTATTTTGACCCCGACCTACTCGCGTCCACATAGCTTGTCTATAAATGACCTGGTAACATATGAATGCGTGATGTGACAAAATACCTACATATCAATGAAAGTCTAATTGCTAATCAAAAATATGCAGCAGGTATCTCTTCTATCTACTCATATTTTCCATTGGGAGGACATTATCGATTATCCATCATTCTGTTTTATGGAAATTAAAATGCGCAAAAAAGTTGGTTGGGAAACCGAATCCAGTTTTCGTAAATTTGGATTTAAAAAAATACTGACACTTTATCATAACGATTTTATGTCATTTATTTGCTTGTTTAAACAAGATTACTGATTTAATAATTTGTAAATATTTTGTTTCAGTTTTACCTCTGAAAAAAGAATATTGGCAAGAAAAATTGGATCCCGTTTATACACAGATAGAGAAAACAATTATTGGAGGTAAGTTGAAAGCCATGGAGGTACACGCAATTGTGATAAAAGAGAGATGAGATAACATACATACATATACAAACAAAAACATCAAAATTGAAATACTTTACTCAACTACCTAACACCATTTTAAATAATTTCTTAAAATTTATTAGAGACATATTAAGTATTTAGGTAGAATGACGCTTCTACACAGGATTAAAAAATATCACTAATGATTATTTATGTCAAGGACTTTCTTTCTGATCACTATTTTATTGTGTGGCATATTTTACGGCAATTGATTTACAGTGTAGGTAGATACCAAGTGATACAAAAGTTTAATTGTTTAAGTATAACTTAAACATTTTTTTAAATTTATATAATTTGCAATAGTCAATTTATTCTGAAGTAAGGTGGCTTGGCAGATCATCTAGTACAATTCCAGAACACTACACGTGTTACCCATATCGGGAATCATGAGTAAATTGCCCAACCTAAGTTCATAATACTTAAAATGTAGCCGAGAAATACGAGCTCTAGAGTTTTGAATTTCAGACATGGAATTATTGGTATCACACAAATAAAATTATTCATACATACATTAGAAAATTAAGCAAATGATTTATTGGCAACATTTCTTTCGTTATAAAAAACAATGTTTATTTGCAGTAAGAAAAAATTATAATAAACTACATATTAACCACCGAGCTTTCAAACCTCTTTGTTCTTAATCATTGTACAAGTAAACTAAATAAAACAGGAACCAAAGTTACTTGATATGTATTAATATATTGCACAGTATTGTTAGCAAGAGAAGTGTACATATTATTCGAGAAACCATTATTTAAGTTTGAAGATTTTTTTAAAATTTAAAACAGATTCTAAAATCCGCTAAATTTTTAGATCACTACATTTATCAATAGAATAACCAGTGTCCATGGCATGAACAGCGACTGCATTGTGGGGATTACATAGACACTTTTTAGCATGAGGAGAAAGGTCTCGACCTATTCACCTATGCATATACGATGTATTATAGTTAGAACAATTAATTTGTAAATATGTACCACTAGAACCTTTAGATTGGGGAGTGTTAGATACCCGTAAGGAGTTAAAAAGCAAAGGATAAGAAAACATGAGATGTCAGAATTAAATGGACCAAGCAAATACTTTATTAGAATTAGAATTAAGCATAATTAAATTGCCGTTTATGAACAACCTGAGAACAATGAGTGTCCTTCGCACGAAGCAAACCTTATTAGGAATATAGTCCGGGTAAAGTAAAGTTTGTAACGCTTAAACATTTCATTATCAATAAATTCTATACCACAAATACGAAAAGGCACGGATAAAAAATTCTTGAGCGACACTTATTTTACATCAATAGAATGGAAAGAAAAAAATTAAGGTAAAGATCTAAATTTATCTAAATTTAGTGATAGTCTTTTGTACATAACCATTTTATACATCACTAAGCACATCATTTGCTATTCATTTAATATTCGTAAATGGAAATTTTTTTTAAATTTTTATTCACAAATAGAATAAATAGTATATAACATTTCCGTAACACTAGAACAGTCAGAAGACAGGCTCCCAACTGGACCAAGGCCATATTCCTTTGGATGACGAATCTGTAGTAGCCTCGGCCAAAAGACGTAAGACTGAAGAATCTCTATACCCCAACTCTCCGATTGGTACAGAAAGGCTAAAGATTTCTCAACGAAGAGCTTACTCGCAAAGAGAGGATTACTATTCATCAGCTACGAGTCGGGAAATACTCGCTCCTTAGGAAGCACCTGTACTCCATTGGAAAGACGGATTCCGTGCCCAATAGGCTTAATGCTCACCATAATCTGCGTATTAAACTTTTTACAAAACTAAAAATGCCATTTATAAGTGAGTAGTTATTCTTGACCTACCAAAACAAATATAGCAAACTTATTTCCAGTAGCTTGCTGTGGGTATAAGCATATGATTATGAGTCACCATGTGATTTGAGGCTGGTTCTGAAGTTCTGAAATGATGATTTGTGTACCGTTGAATAGATCTCGTCATGTGCCTGTCTATAGAAGGTCTAAATGCAATGAGAGTTGAATTTGCTGCTACACCATGAAAAGAATATGGTGTCGGATCAAGTATTGCACTAAGACCACAAGGCCTTTGCCATGTAATATTGTCTTCCAGACCGGTGCTGGTGTTTGATTGGTTTCAGGGATACCTTGAAATAGATTTTAAAATTTATTATTATCGCTAGAGTTATCAGAGTAATCGATAAGTCCATACGCGGTGCGGAGTACAACCCCAGAAAAGCGATGGTGCAAACAATGTGACAAAAAGATTGAAGAAGAAAGATTGGATCCAATAATCGATTTTTTTTATAAAGGAAGAGTCAGTACTGTAGATTACCGAAAAAATGGTTAAGACCAGGATGCAACGTAGTCTTAAGGCGAGCAATCCAATTATGTTTAGGTTTAGAAATAGGAGAAGATCAAACAAAAGGCTAATTCTAAAATGATTGAAGACAACAGATTAAATTGCTATTTAAGTAAAGCAAAATAAGCAGTTATGGAAAAATAAGGTAATATGGAGAATAAATTGAGTTCAGAAATCAACTTTTCTTAAGATGATCTACATATTGCGGAACACAGATAGAACAAGAGCTGAGATAAACTGTGTTAGATAAAGATCAACAGCTACGATTGAAGATGGAAAACATCAGCATCAGAACAGGGCAACAAGAACTTAATGCAATTACAATTATGACTACCCAAAAAAAAGATTTAGAGAGATAGAAACCAATTTATTTTCATACTGAATATATAATTGTCAAAAACTTCTTCTGGAATAGCCACCTTATTTAGAATAGACGATAAGAATTCAATAGATTTTGGAAAATTTATCTTTCGTTAGTTTAACACATTGAGAGAAAACAATAGAAAAAAAGGGGTGTCCGATGATAGAAACTACGAAATAATAAAAGGCCTGAATCTGTCAGTTTAAAATAGGTTAGAGTATCACAATAACCAGAATTTACAAAAGAAGTACCTTTGTAAATCATTGGCTCAAGAAAAGAAATATGCGATAAGTGATTTTAATATTAGAATTAAATGTGAAATATTTCCAAATGCCAAACACATCATTAATAAATAGGTTTTGGGTTACTGGATTTGACAGCTTTCAATTTTCTATCAGAATAACGTACAAATATTTACGAACAAGGTGGCAACAAGATTGTGCATGACTATGCCTTCTTTTGAAAATAAAAATATTAAGAAAATAGAAACTATTTTGTTGCGCAAACAAAAGTCCAACAAAGTAAAAACAGACGACGATGATCTGAAAAGATCTGAAAAAGCAAAAAAATCTGTTTAACACAACCAAAACCTTTACTCATTTGAATATTGGTATAAATCAAAGAAATTATATTATAGCCTCTGAAAACTAATAGTAGGTATAATTAAAATCTGGGATATAAAATGATTCAACATCTAAAGTTAACCGAGAGCAAGCTTTAGGAAACGACTTGTTGCAAATTAAACTGTGAGAGTGATCGGAATTTTCAAAAGAAGTATAATATCTGAACTAAAGTTTGTAAAATGGGTCAATGTACGCAATATACCATTACAATCAGATACAAAAGCTCTACTGGGAGAACACATATTTGGGACTGTCCAAGAGCTTATAAGTTTGTGAATTTTTGTAAGAATATAAAATAAACGTGGTCTAGGTTTAGTTGAAGGAAGCAGATCTTCTTTCTTCTTAATTCTGGACCGGGGAAGCCCCGTTGTCCGCTCTCCTCTCCGCGGCCGATTCTCTCCAGGAACTGGATGTTCATTGGGGAGTGGTTGAATATTAAATCAAATCTGGGTCTTGGGTGGTCGAAGGTCTTTCTCCTCTTCATTTGCCAACGAGAGCAAGCAATAAGGAGATGCTCTGCATCCTCTTTCTCACCACTGTTGCAGTTTTGGCAGGTACTTCTAAAGAAGCGGGCATTTCCCGATTCGTAGCTGGTAACAGTAATCCTCTCCTTACGAATAAGCTCTTCGTTCACTTTTGGAAAATCGTTAGCCTTTCTGTAACAATCAGAGAGTTGGGTTTAGCCTTTTCTGTCTTCCGTCTTTTGGACTCGGTTACTACAGATTTGACATCCAGAGGTATCTGACCTTGATCCATTTGAGATCCTCTCTTTGCTTCCACATCTGCTGCTTTATTACCGTCAATGTCGCAGCCCCACCTTTCTTCAGTGGAGTTAGTTACTAGAGATAAAGCACTTATTATAGATGGAAAACAATGAAAATAAGTTTATCAGTAAGTGAATAAAAAGAAAAAGAGGGTTTTTTTGTAATGAGAGGTTCTCTGTGGAACTGTCCATGCCATTTAAAATATATTTATATGTATTTAATATAACGAAACAAGCACCTTTGTCAACTGTTTATATAACAAATGTTTTAGCTTAGCCTATATGTTTATTTCTTTAATAAAAAAAACACTTTTTTTAAAGAGATAGACACTGCAGATACCTAAGAAATAATTTTGTAGGAAATTACTTAGAATAAATAATCCAACTTTGTAGCAAAATGTTTGCCCAGTTAACAAAATTAATCCGTATATTATTTTTCTTTGATTGCATACCGCTAGTTTAAAGTATATTTTATGGTTCAACTGCTTTTATTTTAAATATTGCAGAATTAACTATAGCAATGTTTTACTAATTCTTTATTATTATTACCAATTCTGTTAATAAAACAGTTGATTTTGACCAAAAGTCTAGGCAACTGAATATATTCTATTTTAGACGAGGGCGAGGAGAAAACCACAGTATTTCTTCAAACCAGCAACAATTTCACATTCAGTCCGAAATGCATTATGTACTGTAGCAACGGCAATCTAAACTGTGGCCAAACAAGGACATGCTGTCCACAAAATTTGAACCAAAATTGGCACATAATCTGGGCAAGGTCCAAGTACACCAGATGTCAACCAGCAATACTAAGTGGCGAAGAAGCTGAAATAGTGCATACTCCGATCATTGGAATATGTCCAGAGGATTTTGAAGATAGCACCATTCGAAAGAAATGCGAATCTTCGGCCGAATCGTCAACAAATTTGGACTTACATCAACATGTTTACGTTGGTAATGTTCAGACAGGACATCAAGTGTACGCCAACAAATTCTGTGCTCAATGTCACTTTGTGGAAGAATTTCGTACCATCCAAGTTCATCGCTACTGTCCACAAGATATCGTGGACAAAATCTCAAAAACTGAAGCAAGTGATGTCACTATCAAAATGTTGATCTACTACAACAAATGCATACCAATTTTAAATAACGCCATTTTGATACATTCAGGAATACAAGTAATTTCTCAGTATGAACTATTATCGAAATGTGCCATGTATAAAGATCCATTAGTGCCAACAAGACAGCTTCATCCACAAAGCACAAGCAACGATTTCTTGAAATGGCTCTGTCACATTACAAATGATCAATGCCACCATGAAAACATTCGAAATGTATTTTGCAATTCGTTAAATCAATCAATTGGTAATTGTGGCTGCAAAAGACCATCATTTAGCCCTGGTATCACGGATGGCGATCCTGTAATCCCATCATTTTCCATGTTGATTGACTTTAAACGTTCAACTCCAGTAGTGGTGACGCAAAAAGAATTCGTGGAAGTTGCACAGAAATGCGGCAATTCCACAGAACACGATGCGATAGATTTCTGTGTGGCTGACACCTGTGGTGAACGAACTGTGTTTTCATCATTTTTAAGTAAATGTATTAATCCACTGCATATATTTTCATTTATTGTTAGCTGGTCGAATGAAATGGAGTGTCCAATAAATATGAGAGTACAACAATGTAAACAAATGTACCAAAATAAATTTGAACAATTATGGATATATATATGTCAAGTGCTGGACGAAGAGCAGGCATGTTCTATCAAACTAAACTCAGTGAATTACAATGAAATGACATCTTATGGCACTTACATATTAAACCGAAGATCACGAACAGTTTATGAATTTATTAAAACATTTGATTCCATAACTAAAGTAGATGAAGAAAAACAGAAATTGAAATCCTATTTAGAAAGATTATATACTCATAATTGGGAACTGTTGGAATTTTTGAAGGTAACTTACGTTTATCAGGATCTAAAACTTATTGAAACAAATCTGTCACATAATACCGCTAATGAAACAGCAGTATCCTTTCAAGTAAAGTATGAAAAATCAAATGGATATGTATTTGCTCAAGAAAATAAGCGGATTGAAATAACAAAACCGAATTGTACTGTTACTGTTTATTCATTTATGAACCTTTTGAATGTGACCGTGGTCAAGGACTGGTTTAAAAACAAAGGAATTGAAAAAGGAATCACAATCAGTGAATCGTTTGCTTTACATGAACAGTGTTCCAAGAGCACCGAGACTTACAGTCACGAAATGACATCCACACAATATATCAGCAATTGGGTCAATAAAATTGTTGTTCCTATTTCTATAGCAACACTTCTAATTATCATAGCAACTTATCTGTTTTTTAAAGAATTAAGAACATTGCCTGGCATTTGTATTTTGAATTTGTGTTGCTGTCTCTGTGTTCACTACATTTTATTTCTTACTTTGTCATTGATTGGACGATATCGATTGGGAGACAGCGCTTGTATTGGTGGAGCAGCTGCCAATCATTTTGTTGCACTCTGTGTGTTTACATGGAGTGCTTCGGTATCTTTCACATCAAAATCTTCGTTTGGAAAACCATCAGATCAATTGGAAAAATCTGAAATAAAAAAATTGGCAGCAATTTCTTACGCAATTCCTCTGATTATTGTCACAATTTTCACGGGTTTGGCGATCTGTAGCGAACACAAATGTTTCCAAATGTCCACAATTAGTTATCTCAATGGCAATTTCTGTTGGCTTCAATCTGGCTATTCAATTTTATTTGGCATGACCATTCCTGCCATTGTTCTGGTCCTGATAACTACTGTTCTCTACGTCTGGACGATTATTGGCTTTTGTCGTAGCGTGAATCAGACCTCAATGGTGAGCAGTGCTGGCGCTCAAACCAAATTGATGCTCCTGGTCACTTTGAAACTAGGAGCACTTCTTGGCCTGGCCTGGATCTTTCCCACTCTCAATATTTGGATTCAGTCTGATGCTTTTGATATATTATGCAATATTCTGATTGCTGGGCAAGGTATTTTTATTTCTGTTGGATTTCTATGCAACTCTCGAGTATTCAAGCTCTGGTCAGATGGCTTCAAAAATATGAAAATGATCAAACCATCAACTACGATGGCGACGTCCAGCACCAATGGTTAAAAACCGAATTTGAAATTAATGATAGAAGAACAGAATAGATAACCATTTATAAAATGACGTAAGATCCTACTGAATCATTAAAATCAAAATTGTGTATTGAAATGTTTTTTTAAGTACTTTGGACAAGCGCTATTCAGAGTAAATACGCCTGTAATAAACGTATTAAAGGTTCAGATATACGCAAATCTGCATTCTTCTCTGCTAATTTTATTTCAACTCATAAATGAAATGTTTAGTTTTAATTTTAAATGTTAATTTTATTTTACTAGTAATTATATGTGTTTTCTAAACGTTTTTAAACTTTTTGTTACATAGATACATACAAAATATTGTGTTTCATTTTAGTATCAATTTACATATATTGTCGCTGATAGATTTTATTCTATCTTTTCTATTTTCCATTGACCAATCACCATTATATCTACTATCAATAATACGAAAAACTCTATTTTTATTTATATACGTGTGTAAACCTTAAATTGATCTATTTCCAATCTTAACTATTTCTAAGAGTTTAACAAAACAGAGAAATAACATTACTAACAGAAATGTTATGAATTCTATAGTTCCGGCTATTTTATAGAACATCTTCTTTGTCGTAATGAATAAACATCATTTTAGTTACCTGCCATTTGCACAAATGAAATTTCATCACCATCTGAACGAACAATCCGTTGTTTAGCTACCTGTCATTTGCACAACAAAAGCATTGTATCACTACCTACCTTGCTCAAACCACCAATTAAGTTACAAAACAGTTGGCCGACTCCGCACAAATATTTTAATTGATTTTGACTTCTTCTAAAACAATACCCATTTTATAAAGTTGTTCTCTATTAAGAATTTTCATTTAATGTGTAGTAGCATGATTAAATAGGTATATATATAATGAAGAAATGGAACAAAGAAACTGGTTAATGTAGAAAGAAAAACTTATTGCAAAACAGATTAGCTATTTAAACAATTTTTCATTTCTTTTTAATCAAACTCTTCTTTTTTTTTTATCTTAATCTGTAGCTATTTAGTGATGTAATCTATTATTAATACGAACACAAATGTGTTATTCCTTTTGACTACAATGATGTTATGTCATATCATAAACATACCATGTTTCTCGCTAAACAAAGTAGACACTAAACTGATGATGATCGGACAAATGGAAATGTTTGGTCATATTTTCATTTTCACAATCAAACATTTCACTGAATTTCTATTATTTAAAATTTCTAAATCTATTTAAGATTTGTTAATTTTTAGTCATTTACCATTTGAGGGCATTTTTATTCTGTTATTCTTATATTATAATGTCCCACTAATTTTTCCATAATGCTCGAAGATTTCAGAAATACAAATTTAAAAAACATTACAAACTTTAAAAATTGCAGAAAACAATCTAAGCTAATTATTCTCATTAGATTTAGAATTCATAAAGCAAAGAATAACGAAATCAGAAACGCAAAAGAAAATGGAACATGAGTTTTTTTCACTTTATCAATGATTTCTAATTCTGTATACTTCGCTAATCTCCTAGATAGAAGACGATCTATGTTTCTGCCAAATGTAATTTTCAGAATTATAGTTTGTCAGTTCTATTCAGCTTTTTATTATTTGATTTAAAAATGATATTATTATCTGTAACTAACTTTGTTTCTTATCATTTATGTGTTTTTATTTGAACCTATTTAGAAAATTACGTTTTACTTAAAGTGACATTTTTATATTATCATACTGTACTGGTCAACTTGTAGTATTAAGTAATGGCCACCATTTATTTTGAAAATGTCACTGAAACAAAATCAACTTTTGTATTATAAACCTATGTACATTATATATGTGTTATCCATGTATTACACAAACACACACAATAACAAAAGTATGTAAAATTGAGTTCTAACAACAAAATTAATTATTACATTTTTGTGACCTCATTGTTTCAATTTTTCTTACTAAATATAGATGTATCAGGAATTCAATTTGGAATTTGGGTATAGAACTTGATTTTGCCATATATTAGTGACAAATTACCAATTAATGTTTCTTTTATAATCATGTATTTTAGCCGAAATAAAAAGATTTATTTTTTGAATAATTTAATATTTTCATAAATGCAAGTTCTGCATAAATACCTGTAATTTTTTTAGTGGTGCCTACTGTAGCATATACATACACTTAGGTCAAAATCTTTGTGACAAAAATGTTTGCTGTGCATAAGAGAAGAAAGTATGCAGAAAAACACAATCCAATAAGAGTTTCACTATTTGTTTAGTACACTAACTTGACAGATCAACCAAGTTTTCGTTAAAGGCCTAACTGTAAAGGAAATTATTTATGTTAAACTACAGCTGTTGATTGCCGGAGTTATTTTGTAAACTATTTCCTAAACTTTGTTGTTTAAATCCTTTGTGACAGCCTTGTTAACCATTTTTAAAAGCAGCTTTAAAGTTAACTTTTATGCACCTACCATTTTCAATATTGTTATATATAATTTATTTTATTGATTTAACAAATACATACTTTTTGCACAAACTACTCTGCTTTATCAACATTTAATAAAAACAACTATTTCAAAATCCCAAATATCTCTGTATGCGTTGTGTGAACGCATTATGACTTTTCCATTTTAGTTTTACTAAAGAATTTTTTTACGTATAATTTGCTTCCCTCGTAGCTGATTGACTATAGACTACTCAAAATTTAAAGCAGTTTTATTTATAAGAAAAATAAGGAAAATATATTTTTCCATCACCGCCCAATTTGTAAATATTTTCATTAGATACATAACTGAACATTTTTCTTTCATTCTTATTGTTTTATCCTGTTTTCAAGTTAGTATATTTTGTGGAAAAGAATTTTATAGAATTTCAGCTATATGAACAGAATTAGCCAAATTAATTTCTTCAAAGAATTAAAATGCACTTTTATTCATTTTTTAAATACAAACTCTCTGGATCCAAACTAAGATTCACTTTCATTAGCTGTTATTTCTATTAATGTCAAACAATTACATCATTTGACACTATACATAGTTTGCCTTTAAAAGATAATGGGACAGGACCTGCCCTGACAACGTGAGTGCCCTGTATTAAGAAATAGACCTTCCACAAATATTTATTCTGAGAATCTTTTATTTTTCACTCTTCTTATGCAACTATTGCAAATGTTCCTCTCTTTTATGCTTCGATATGAAATATACGAACATTTTGTATTGCTGAAGTTCTGATTTTGCTTAGCTGATGAGGCCCAACAAGGCCGAAACAGCTGTCCTGGGCTATCACTTGCGAGTAATATGAATAAGTAGTATATTTCTATCAACTATATCTGTATTTTTTGGTATAACTCTTAACACAAATACACTTAATATTCGAACAACACTCGACCAGTTTACCCTACATTTTGTTGGTATTTATCTAAAAAAACTTTCTGGTAGATTAACTGAAATATTTATATACAAATTATAAGCAAAAATAATATGTAAAATGTACGAAATGTTGTGGGAGTTCCATAAGTGACTACGACATAGAAAAGCATAAAATATAAGAATATTTATATAGATAAATTTTAATTTTTAGTACAGTATTTATTACAGAAATATCTATGCACAATCAATATCAGTCATTTTAATGTATGCATAGTATTTATAATGGTTGACCAAATTGAATATATGTACATACTATCGAATTTCGGATTTTATCTACGTCATGGTGTCTCAAATGTGATAAAAGTATAGCAGCAGTGCGACAGTTAAAAAGATCCATAAAAGAAAGATTTGATATTGATGTGCTTCCAGACACTCGTGTTATAGCTGCATGGGACAACGCCTTAGAGGGCATTTTAAAACCCACAATTACACATATGACCAGGGGATGTCAATGAATTGAAGTCAATTGTCACACAAGAATTGCTCAACTTTCCAAAAATATTCTTCAAACCAATAATAACCGTACATTCCGCAGGTTTCGTTTGTGCATTGAAAAGAAAGGAAAACAAGTCAATCACTAAGACACATGAACATTGCAATTGAACATTTGTATATTTCTATTTATCTGTGTTATAAAGTAATAAATATATCTATGTAAATATTATTGTGTTTTATAAACGTCTGTCGTAGTCACTTATGGGACACCCTGTACAAGTATTACATATATCTATGTATTACACAAACACACAGCATATTTAGGTGACTGTCAAAGACATATTGTGTTCTGTCAAAAAATAATTGACATTCTTATATTTTACGTGACCACTAATCTAACATTCTTCCATTTTTGCTTACTAAAAAGTTCAAAACACTTTGTCCGGTATTTTGTAAAATACACAGCGCCAATTTATGGAATGTAGGTAATTTGTAAATTCTGTATAGAACTTCATTATACCAATATGAGTGGTAAAATAAGAATTATAGTTTTTTTATAATCAAGTTTTCTTGTAAATAATTTATTCTTTAATTATATTTAGTCATTTTAATAAAATTATGACAATATTTTTGAACACCTGCTACAAAGTAGAGTAAAAGCGAAATAATATTAACTTTTTATTCTTAGGTTGAGGCTCAAAATGGTGAAAACAAATAGTAGTTACTTCGTCCATAAACTGTATTATACACCATATATTAAATAATTGGAACTGTTTTCCCTCAACTATTTTGATAATTTTCATAATTCTTTAGCTATTTTTTGTAAATCAACCTCTATCGAGAAATGTTGGCCATCTTGAATACAAAGTACCTCCTTACCTGCAACCAAAGACGTTATGGAGTTAACTAATGAATCCCTACAGAATATTATTTGTATATTATCTACAAACATTTAAGTTTTAATTTACCCTTGACATTTTAATATTTCGTAATTAAATAAAAAGTATTTAATCGTGGCTGTATTAATGCAAAACCACTAAATGTTGCGATAACTAATTCTGCTTAAATCGTTTACTGCTCTATCTAGCCTCTGAAAAGTATAATAGGGATAATTGAAATCTGTGATTGCACCACAGTATTAAAAATGCATTTTAGTCACTTTATTAAATACAAAACTGACAGAAACTAAACTACGCTTCATTTCTATTGGCTGTAAATCATCTACATTTACATCATTTAAAACAATATTCAGCCTCTAAATACATAATGGGACAGGACCTGCTTTGACAGCGTGTGCGGCGCCGTTTAATAACAAAATAGCATTTCGATTATGTTACATGTAATGTTTAAGTGAACACTATTAAGTGGTCTCGTGTCTGTACGTTATTATAATATGAATATTGAATACTAACAAAAATTCTGAGACATAATAAAATACTTACTTGACACACAAGCAAGTGGATTCTTTTATTTACATATTAAGATGGAATAGCTATAAATAGATAAATACAAGATACTACATTCCTCTACATATAAATCCCGACAAATACCGCCCCATACTGCCAATATTTAAAATATTACAAAGCAATTCGTATGTGATACATGACATGTTAGACAAAAGAAGCAGGGGAAACATAAATTGTATATTGCAATAGAACTGTCACACTAAAGTAAGGGCTATTCACACCAAATACTAAATGTAATTTTCGAATTAACAGAAAACGAGAAGCAATTAATCTGATATATAAATTATAAATATGCATCGCATAGATTCGTGAAATAGGTGTTTGTAATCATTTTAAATGCATTATACAACAGATTTTCTTTTTAAATTATTTAATCTTTACCCGAAGTAATTATATTTGTAATACCGCAAACTATTTTACCATAGACGACATGTCCTCAATGAATTGCGCAACATCGTCTGCAGAGTATTTTTTTAATTTAGTTGATTTATAAATTACTTTGTTAACATGAAACACCCAATTTTGAACTATGCTATCAGTGACATTGTAGTCATAGAATAATGAAACAGAGTTGTTTCGAATTACTAATTCACTTCGCTTCGAATGAGCACATTTATTTTTATACAATTTACCTATTCAGGTGACAAAAATCGAGTTACCTAGTTCTGCAATTGGTGTGAATATGGCTTTAAAAAATGATAAATTAGTTATTTGTGTGATTTTGATTTTTAAAAAGTAAAATATGTCTTCGACATAACTCAATTTGATGTCATTCAAATATTATTATGTAAAACGAGTCGCTGCAACATAAATTCAGGAGTTAGTATTCTAAATTAAAATAAACAAGAGCAAACATGCTATATTTAATACAAACCTTGCTATAAATCAAGACACCATATTGGATCATATATTTCATTCCATCACCTTTATTTGCTTCATATAGTGTAAGATTCTAAAAAACAAAGGATGCATCGAAACCTTTCAGTATCTTCTGAAATTTCATGTGTATCTCTGTCACATAGATATTATTTTAAAATCGCTTTGCCCTTTTCTTACTTCTGAGCTAAAATTAAATGCTCGCTCAAATTGATACACGTATTAAATCATTGAACTTTACTTTAATGAACTGAACTTCATATGGTAAAAGATAATACTAGCAATGGATCATATACTTTATTTAAAAATTCTGAAAACATCATATTTTAGTACAGGTATCTATCACAGTGTGTTCTATTTGGAATTTCCACATTTTTCATGCACAGCCATTGATTTGCCAACAGTGGACCCATTGTTAATTTCTTTGGTTTGAAACCAATCTTTAACAACTTTGTCATTTACGGGATCGATCAATGCATTAATTAATACTTGGCAATTCAGTATTGATACCCGAATAACCTAGCCATTTGATTTTTTATAATTCACTGTAAAATCCCTAAAGTTTCATTGTTGCCATTTTAAGTGAAATTTGTTTCAATAAATTTAAAATCTTAAAACACAAAAGATGCATTTACATTATTAGCACCTCCTAATTTTTTCGGATTTTTCAACTGCTGTATACTGGATCTTAATTTGGAAAGTTTTTCTTGTACTTGAGCATTGGAGCTCAACTTTTGAGCAAATACTTTTCATAATTCGTCATATCATTCAAATTGACTGCAATTAAGCTAGTTGTACATTCTTGTTCACCTTAAAATACCACAGAGGTAAAGTATCTCAGCTGCAACATCTTCTGTTTATATATTTGTTTACAATTTGTATCAACAAATGCAGAATTGTCTTTATCGTGTTCTATATTTATAAAATTATACAGAACTGTCAAAGGTTCTGAGAACAGCTCTGTGTAATACTACGCTATAATAAGCTGCAGTATTTATTAGAGGATCAAATTCGTAACTAATTTGATTAAATTTTTTTATTTCAGTGCAATAGGATGTATTTCAGAAATAAAATTAATATTATTTTCATAATTATTTCAGTTGGAGTATATTTAATTTTCCTATAGAAGATGAGGAAACATTAAAAACCTTTAATTGAATTAAATTGCTAAGACTTGTTTTCATACACGAGTTTATCCTTGATTGAAGGTGAAAACAACAATTCTTTTTCCACTGTACATATCCAATACTATAGAATAAAGACAGTTTATATGTACATCTATATACGTACATCATTTATATGTATAATCTATAAAATCAAATATTTGAAAAAGTAGTGTCGTATCTTTTTGTTATGCTTCAAAATCTTGCTCAGCTCTTTTTTCAAAAGCGCTTATTTTTAGACGATGGACAATAGTTTGACTGTCTTAACAGGTTGATAAATCTACTGAATAAAAACATCGTCGAAGTTCCTTTTACATATATTAAAATACCGTGTACTCTACGTATTATCTAATAAATCTTATGTTTAAATAACTATGATAGTTAAAACTAAAACAAAGAAACCAGCATATTCATCTCCAATTAAACAGATTTATTACAAAATGCCAGCAAAGTAAACACTTGTGGAACATTTTACTAACTAATATCACCACACCTTTCATTGTTAACTAAATATGCCCTCTACGTAGTCAAAAATGTTACTTGTTGTGAACAATGCTCACTACGGCAGTAAAAGATAGCGATCAATGCGCGCGCACTTCATCTTACCAAATATGGTCATAACGTCGATGATAAAATGATGTGTTGATCATTACCAAATATAGTCATTGCAATACACGCTGAGGTATGACGTTTTTCAAACCACACAATACATTTTATTAATTGTTCAGTTAATTATAAAGTGATTTTATATCTGGATGTTTGTAATTTACCTTAAAAATAATTTCAGTTATTGATTTCAAGGTTTCGTTATACTTAGAAGCTATAACTTTTAATAACGATTAATGTTAAATTATTGTGTTGCTGTTTTATGTATGAGATGACCTAATATTGATAATGATTTAGAAAATATTATTTCAATTAATTTTTAGAATAAAAAAAGGCCACGCATGTATATTAGTTGACAGTTGTTTTGTAAAAAAATATATTATGTTTTCTATGCAGAGTGTAACGATCAAAAAGTGGCTAGTAACAGTTAGATATAAATAAAACATACTAACGAAAAACTAAAAGTCATTTTAAATATGTACATAAACGTTAATTAATTCAGAAACTTTTCAACTGAGGGTAGAACCATTTGTTGAGTAACATAGTATTTTATTTATAAGAAAATATTATTAGAGTCTTTTTGATTTGAACATTTGACGAGCTGCATCTTTCAGAGAAAATATGATGCAATTCTATCTGTTCGAAAATCTGAAAGGTTTCCACGCTGATATCAAAAGCTATGTCCATAGATCTTTGGGCTAAGGATTTGGAATGAGCACAAAATAAGGAAGACATATTTCCCCATTATTTAAGAAGTTATATTTAGAAAACATTTTGTTCAGCCACAAGAAAATAATACGCTAGATGAATAATATTTTAACTTGAAAAGGTAACAAAGTTTGCACATTTGAGATTGAAATTAGAACCATTAGGTCAATAACCTAAAATTTTTGGTGTCGAGAGTCTTGCAACATAAGCATTTTCACTCTGTAGATACGTCAAAAAATGGTGCTATTTATGTAAATATGATTACGCTTAAAAAAAATATAGCCCAAATTTTAACCAAAATATTTTTTTTCAAAATTAATAAAATGTCAATTTTATATTTTACCTACATCTGTTTTGAATGACAACTTTAAGTTTGTCACTCTCGCTGCAGATATTTTTATTATGTGGTTAGAGTCTTGACATAATAAAATTATGTATGGCAAAAGTTACAAAACCAAACTTTTGAGTCAAAACAAATGAAAGTCAAATGTTAGATTGAAATTCGTTTAATGTGTTAAGGTTTTATTAATTCTGACCCAAATATTTTGTTAAAAACATGGGCTATAATTCTTTCAAGCAAAATCTTTTTAAAATTCATATGATACAAATAGCACTAAAAATCCTTTTGGTAGCGAGACTCTTTACAAATAGTGAAAATCATTATGTGGCAAGACTCTCGACACATAATGCCGATAGAATAAATATCTAAGTTTATAGAACACCTTCTCTTTTTGATATTCTATAAAACTCTAACATCCTTGTCCTTTTTCCTGGAAGGTGGTTGTAAGAAAATATTTAATTAAATGAGCTTTAAATACATACCTGTGCTCCATAAAGTATTGCTTTTGGAATTTATTAATTTTTCATTATTCTTGGTTCTTTTCCTTGCATTACCAATTTTATAAATATTTGATTTCTGCAATGTTTCTTTTCTTAAAATGCTATATATAATATTGCTTGGTATATCCACACAACATTTTATTTTTTACAATTTTTATATTTTAGAAATAGTTCAGAAAAGGCCAGTCAGATAATATACACTAAAGTGAAAAAAAAAGTTTCACCCTGCTATAGTAATTCTATAATAAAATGGAATTTTTTATTTTAAAAATACCTTAGTAGGCTCAATATAAAAATCAATATAAACCAATTCACTAGAAATTACGCAATGCATAATTATTATAGGTATTAGGTTATCTATAGATATCATTTAAAAGTACTATTATCTAAATGTTGTAACAAATTTCAATTA
>JAUYWI010114528.1:0-10688 GCA_034780595.1 Parotoplana pacifica
TTTTGTCTCCCCCCTCCCCCCATACTCACATACGTAAAATGATACAAAAATTTGTATAATATCAGAAATAATAATATTTATAATCCATGTAATTTGTAGTGTATTTAATCAAAGAGTTTAGAAAAACACAAAGCCGTCGAGAGTACGGAACTCCCCAAAATCAAACATTTTTATGCATCTTCGCATGGCACTTGAAGGGCATCAAAAATATTTCTAAAAATAGGCAGTCCATTAGTCACACTACCATCCACCATAGCAACATTGACATCACCCATCTCATTTTGCACTTCTTCTTCCGCGGAAGCTTCTGTTTCTTCTCTCCATTTTAAGATCTTATGTATCTTTTTGTATCGGCGGACGGTCGCTGTTGATGGGAAATACACTAAACATGTTGGACAAGTCCGCATTCCAACGGAACCTGAATCTTTGGACAAAAGAAATCGTATGGAGCATCAATCGGTATTAGATTTTTGAATGCCAGTCTCTTCCAAAGAGTCATGAATGGAGTACTTCCATTGACCTCCAATGGTTTTGGTACAACTAGCCCACATTGGGTTTTCTCTGCGTACGTACTTGTGGATGATCCCTTATGGGTATAGCTAAGTTAATCCTGCTCAATACGACATTTATTCTTTTTGGGAAAAATTTGTTAATCTATCCATACATTCATATATTTTTGATTCTAATGAATGTTTTTACACATCAAAATTAAGTTAACAAAAGAAAGATTATTTTAGGCTGGTAGTTTATTGGTCGGGGCCCTTAACTTAACCATTTCCACTAACCCTTTCCCTGATTATTTTGTCAAAATTCCTTCAAATCACAATGATGTTCCTTTGCTAAGCAATATAAAATGAAGTATTAAATAATTGCCTACGATATTTTCTTTTTAAAATTTAACGACTTTGTTTTATTTCTATATTTTGCAAATATGAAAAGCAGGTATTCAAACATATTGTATCTTGATTTCCTGCATGTCCAGTGAGACCTGGACCATGACCAAATCAGATGTAGGCTGTTTACAAGCTGCAGAAATAAGTTTCACAGGCGCATGTTCCGTGTGCCACATACTGCACACGAGACAAATAAAAAGCAGCAACAAGCGTTTTTTTCTGACATATCACGAGAAAAGATGGAATTGAGACATTGGCGGTGACCGGCAGGATTTTTGGTTAAAGGGGTAGAGGTCTTGCGAGAGAACGTTATTAGTAGTCTGAAACAGTGGATTCATTCAGAAAAGAGAGATGTCAAGGTGATAAGGATGCATATGGATAGAAATATTTGGCGAACCATGATCTCCAACGCTCGGAGCAAGAAGGGAACCTGATGATGATGATGATGATGATGACAGATTGAGCCTTTAAAATATACTTTTCCTATTCATAGTAATTTACCACGTGAGTTTAATAAGTTGTGAAATCTGTTCGATTAAAATGGCGGTTTTGGAGATAAAATTTTTATAAATTTAATGGGAAAAAAATAAATGTATCCAAACTTATATTGGCAATTCCTCAAAATCTTGAAATAGATGTTATATTTATAAATAATGTTATTTCAAATTTAAATTTCTTATTGTAAGAAACAAGTTAAAGTTTCAGAAAATCATAACAACAATAAAAATATGTAATTTATAAGTATTTTTAGTACAAATTATTTCTGTATATTTAATAACATCTATTTTGAAAAATGTTTTCTATGTATCAAATATGGGTAGGTGGAAATGTACTGAACTAAACCAAAATAGCATATTTTAGTAAAAACTTATAATATATATATTAAAAATGAAGTGGGTCTATCACAAATCTTTCACTTTTAGAATATTCTTCAAAACCATTGGAATTCAGATTTGAAATGGCTACTTTTTCCAAAAGTTTTCTTAATGTAGCAAACTTCATAAAACACTTACTTAACATGCTTTTAGTTAGGGGGCGGCGTTTTTACTTGTCGGGGTTGTTGTACAATAGAAATTTAAATATATCAGTACTCTACAACGGATATACTTGTATAAATCATGTATAAGTAAAGTTATTAATAAAACATACACCATTAACACTAAACTGGGGTGACGAAAAAAATGGTAAAACAATAGTATACATTTTTTACAATTTCATAAACCATTCTTGGATTATTTCCATTGTTGGGTATAGCTACTCTGATCCTGTTCTATTACATTTGTTCTTATTGGAAAAATTTCGTCATTCATCCGCGTTTCTCATATTTTCGATTCTAGCTGAAAAGAGTGGAAATGTGTTTTTTTTAAAAAGGATACACACTACAGTTTCTAATTTTTTGAAAAAATAATACATATAGAAAACAGAACGCAAGGGATACCAACTATATTTTATATAATTTTATTCAATTTAGCGTTGTTTTACTCCCTATTCATAAGCAACGCGCTTTTTAAAAAAAAATCAATATGCTTTGACTGCGATAATTATATTTGATTTCCACAAATTTAATTCTAAATTCTGTAGAGCAGTGTTTTTCAACCAGTGGGTCGGGGGGGGGGGGGGGTTGCAGCAAAATAGATATACATATATTAAAATAAATTTGGTTTGTTTTTATTTTTTTAAGAAATACCATCCGCAGAGTTTAAGTGAAAATGGATTGATTTTATTAATTGAGAATATTCAGCTATTCTTATTTTTAATATTTTTGGAGGCAGAAGCCAGATGGTCTGGGAAGCACATGTAAGTTGTTCGTGGGGGGAAAGGTTAAAAACCACTGCTGTAGAATTTAAAACTAGATTTTCATATATACCTACCTCTTTGTTTGTATAGATACACTTTGTAGCCCACTACCATTAAAAGTAGAAGAAGAGCCATTGCTGGAAGTATTATACCAAGTATTAAACCAATATTCACATTCTAAAAACACAAATTAGTATAACCTAAAGATTTGATGATAAAGATATTATAAGAAACAAAACTAATCTAGAGAACTCACATGTTGTTTTGACAATGACACAGTCGTAGTTCTTTGTGATTCAGTTGTACTCTGTAATTCCGTTGTATCTTGTGATTCAGTTGAACTTTCTAATTCATCTGTAGCTGGTGATTCAGTTGTAGTTTGTGATTCAGTTGTTGTTTGTGATTCAGCTGTAGTTTGTGATTCAGCTGTAGTTTGTGATTCAGTTGTAGTTTGTGATTCAGTTGTTGTTTGTGATTCAGTTGTAGTTTGTGATTCAGTTGTTGTTTGTGATTCAATTGTAGTTTGTGATTCAGTTGTTGTTTGTGATTCAGTTGTAGTTTGTGATTCAGTTGTTGTTTGTGATTCAGTTGTAGTTTGTTCTTCAGTTATAGTTGGTGATTGAGTTGTAGTTGGTGATTGAGTTATAGTTGGTGATTGAGTTGTAGTTTGTGATTGAGTTGTACTTTGTGATTGAGCTGTAGTTTGTGATTGAGTTGTACTTTGTGATTGAATTGTACTTTGTGATTGAGTTGTTTGTGATTCAACTGTAGAGGGTGATTCTGTTCTATTGTGTGATTCAGTTGTACTTTGTGATTTAATTGTAGTTGGTGATTGAGTTGTAGTTTGTGATTGAGCTGTACTTTGTAATTCTGTTCTATTATGTGATTCATCTGTAGTTGGTGATTGAGTTGTAGTTTGTGATTGAGTTGTAGTTTGTGATTCAACTGTAGTTGGTGATTGAGTTATAGTTGGTGATTGAGTTGTAGTTTGTGATTCAGTTGTAGTTTGTGATTGAGTTGTAGTTTGTGATTGAATTGTACTTTGTGATTGAGTTGTAGTTTGTGATTCAACTGTAGTTGGTGATTGAGTTATAGTTGGTGATTGAGTTATAGTTTGTGATTCAGTTGTTGTTTGTGATTGAGTTGTAGTTGGTGATTTAGTTATTGTTTGTGATTCAACTGTAGTTGGGGATTCTGTTGTATATTGTGATTCAGTTGTAGTTTGTGATTCATATGTAGTTTGTGATTCAGTTGTAGTTTGTGATTCATATGTAGTTTGTGATTCAGTTGTAGTTTTTGATTTAATTGTAGTTGGTGATTGAGTTGTAGTTTGTGACTGAGTTGTAGTTATTAATTCAGTTGTATTTTGTGATTCAGTTGTAGTTTGTGATTCGGTTGTAGTTGGTGATTCAGTTGTAGTTGGTGACTTCGTTGTACTTTGTGATTCTGTTGTACTTTGTAATTCTGTTGTAAATTGTGATTCTGTTGTAGTTTGTGATTCAACTGTAGTTGGGGACTTTGTTGTATATTGTGATTCAGTTGTAGTTTGTGATTCAGTTGTAGTTTGTGATTGGGTTGTAGTTATTAATTCAGTTGGACTTTGTGATTCTGTTGTATTTTGTGATTCATCTGTAGTTGGTGATTCTGTTGTAATTTGTGATTCTGTTGTAGTTTGTGATTCAACTGTAGTTGGTGATTGAGATATAGTTTGTGATTGAGTTGTAGTTTGTGATTGAGTTGTTGTATGTTCTTCAGTTGTAGTTTGTGATTGAATTGTTGTTTGTGATTCAACTGTAGTGGGTGATTGAGTTGTAAATTGTGATTTAATTGTAGTTGGTGATTGAGTTGTACTTTGTGATTGAGTTGTTGTTTGTGATTGAGTTGTTGTTTGTGATTGAGTTGTTGTTTGTGATTCAACTGTAGTGGGTGATTCATTTGTTGTTTTTGATTCATATGAAAATTGTGATTCTGTTGTAGTTTGTGATTGAGTTGTAGTTTGTGATCCAGTTGTTGTTTGTTCTTCAGTTGTAGTTTGTGATCCAGTTGTTGTTTGTTCTTCAGTTGTAGTTTGTGATTGAGTTGTAGTTGGTGATTTAGTTATTGTTTGTGATTCAATTGTAGTTTGTGATTGAGTTGTAGTTGGTGATTTAGTTATTGTTTGTGATTCAACTGTAGTTGGGTATTCTGTTGTATATTGTGATTCAGTTGTAGTTTGTGATTCATATGTAGTTTGTGATTCAGTTGTAGTTGGTGATGCAGTTGTAGTTTGTGATTTATTTGCAGTTTGTGATTCAATTGTACTTTGTGATGCAGTTGTCGTTTGTGGTTCATTTGCAGTTTGTGATTTAACAGCTGTTCGTGGCAGAGTTGAAACCGTAGTTAACTTTGTGGTATTAGCAGATTGTTAATATAAAAAAGTTAATAAAATAGTCAATATATTAGTATTTAACTAGACTGTAACTAAAATATACAAATTACTTTTGGCCACAAAAGCTCCAATCGTTGTTTGTTTCGGACAAAAATTAGAAATGGTTATTGATGACTTGTGCAAACCATTTTTTGAAAAGGCATTTTCAAATTATTTATTCCATGAAATAAATTATTATATTAAACACATCTTAGCCAAAATTTCACTCTACAAGCAGCCGCAGACTATATACATAGAGCCCCAGCGGTCTTCTTCTGTGAAAACCAACCAAAAAAGATATTGAAAATTGTCTGACAACAAAAAGAGGGAATGTTTGAAATATTGATACGTTTAAAACTATAATAAAATAATGTACCTGCATTAGCAAGCATCCTATTATCAGCAGTGAAAAGTATCCACTGCTATTTTCAACTAGATGCTTCATGGTGAATATCCTAAGCATAGCGGACACTACATTTCCAAAAAGTGAGAACTGGAAGATTTTGGCTTAAGAAAGAAAAAAAATGGTTTTAATAAATGTATTGAGTTTTTTATACTTTTAAAAAGAAAGTAAATATGATATAAATAAAGATAAGAACTAATTATTAATACTCAATACAAAATCTTTTTGACATTCAAAACTGCCAATTTGAAAGTTGATGAGGTCATTATCTTTAAGTAAAGGGAAGTTTGTGCAATTAATTACAGATGCATCTCTTACATTTATATCTATAACATTTTAATTTATAATTAAATAGATTTCTATTCGGTACCTGTGTATGGTAACTAAGAATTTAACAAAAAAACAAAATTTTAGTATGTGACGTTTTTCATTTAATGTAAAACTTTATTTCAGATTTAATAAAGATGGAGCTTTTGAATGCATGCTTACCTTGATTATAGAGCTTCAAATTAAATCACTTATTTAACCTTGCCACCAAATTCTTGTATTTAAAAAAAAATGAAAAGTCGCTCATAGGTAAAATGAATAGAAATAGGAACAAGATACTCCTACAAATTTTGTTATGCAATAAGATAAAGTTATTCCGTTAGCTAAGTATCATGTAAACTTAATAAATAACAGTACAGAAACAGGTCTTGTGTTATCTAAGGTTTTATTTATCTATATTTATATTAAAACTTTGAAAAGCTTTTCAAATACTACACAAAAGAAGAGCAAACACAACCAAGTTCTTATTTTAACTTCCAATAACAATTTACATAGATACATATATGTCGGTATTATCAAACCTCAATATTTATAAATAAAAAAAGCAGGCTGATTCTGTTGAAACCACTAGTTAAATATTCAAAATAGTCCATTAGCTTGTCAATCCCGAAAGCACTATCGGATCTATAATGATAAATGCAGTAAAAATATAAAATTTTAGGTAAATTCAAAAGTTGTTTCCATAAATTACAATGAAATTTTCGAAATTATTGTTTGTATTCAAAATATCAAAATTATTCGCCCAGAATCCAGCAATTAAATGACCAAATACTAGGTTTTAAAATATTTCTATGTCGTCATTATAACAAAGGTAATTAAAATTTTATTAACATTATCTATGTAGATGATCAACCCAATGTTTTACAGCTGTCAATAGATCACACTAATTTTAAAATAAAATCCCAAGTGTCCGAGTATCCCTATACTAGAAAATTATCTTCCTCTACCTGATATTTTAAAATGTTAAATTCTCTGAGTCTTTCAGCATGTCGCATCCATTTTGCTTTCAGCTACCGGTCATATTTTATTGAATAGACAAATTCTATATGTACTTTAAACCAATTGTATTGTTCCAACTTCAGAAAAGACGCATACATTTAAGAGTAAATATTTGTTAGAATATAATTATATATATATACGAATATTATACATTGTGTAACAATTCACTAAGATACATATTGTGTAGCACTTTAGACAGTATAGATACCTATTAGTGTAGAGTAATAGCATAAAATTAATGATGTAAGATTGTTTATTAAATAGCATGAAATACAAGCGATAGGTCACAAACAGTACCTACTTCAGTAACAATACATGAAATTCAAAATGATCCAATGCTAATGATATAGTTGAAATATGGAACCAAATATGTATATTCTTTCTATTACGGCAGCTAAAAATACAACAAAAGATTTTAATTCCAATTTGTATTCCAAAGAGTAGTCTAATCTAATACGATTAACTGTTATACACATTCTGTTGCTTAATACAACATATAATAAATGTAGTTATGCAAATTAATCCATCAAAATGTATTGTTCAATAAAGTTTGATAAGTTTATAAAATATAAAGTTTATAACTGTTTATATTCGCCATAGAGCATGTTGAGCACACAATTTTCATATTCTTGGATTTCTTCTTCGCTTGATATTGTTGGGAAATTATCTAGTTTGGAGCAGCTTCTGTAATATTGGGTGGCGTCTTGCTGATTTTTGAATTGTTTTTGTGGTTTAAATGTTTCAATAAATTTATAGTCGTCATCTAATTTGGTGCCGATCTTTTGGTTTAGTTTATCCCAGTTATCTGATAACTTTTGCATGGCAAACCTACATTCTTCCTTGCTGGCGGGCAAAGCCTCCAAGGTAAGCGTATGCACAAAACTGTTACTAGAACAATCCATTCTATTTAAACTGATCGGAGGCGACACTGAAGCATCCCCTGCCATGTACCTGTTGAGCGAAACCGTGTTTGTCAAGTCAGCAGATGACGTACATGAATCGGAGAGGTCTAGTAAAGGAGTTTCTTCTTCTTCCCATTCCTCTAAATCTTTATTGTTGGACATAAAGGAATTTTTTTTAGGTGATATTGCCTCTACATTTATGCCATTGTCACCACTGGCTGTAGCTTGGTGGTACTGCATTGCAGATGCTATGGATTCAACAAGTTGTTTTGTGGAATTATTCCGACAATGATAAGTAGAGTTGCTTTTTTTAGGGTAAGATGTCGTCATTTTGCAATCACGTTCATTCTCCAAGCGATGTATGGCGATAATATGTCGTCGAACTAGAGTCAATACATCTGTAGTGATTTGGACATTATCAGGTATTTGATTACATAAAAGTACAATTTGCTCATCGGAACTTGTGAAAAAGGTATCACGCCATTTAATATAATTTAATATTTTATAAATCAGATCTCCTAAATGAGCCAATAGGCCACTTTTGGAAAGTGAGAATATCCGTTCGTATATTTGAAACAACATGGCAACGCAAGCAAATTGGTCTGTAATTTCGTCATTCATTGACAAAATCTCAGTTAATATCCTCTCTGGTGAATATTGGCTTACATTTATCCAAGGAACGCATTTATATTTGAGTAGAATTTCCAGACACTGGAATATTTGGAGGGCTATTCGAAAATCTAAATCTTCTATGTACGTAATTCGTATTAGTCGTCGAAAAAGTGAATATGGTTCGCTGTTGGTCTGGTCCAGTTGATTATGTTTCAAGTACTTGGGGCAATCTGATAAAAGCTGATCCAACATTCTAGCCATTGGAAAATTGCCACTTTTCTTAAGAATTTCTGTGCCATAGTGCAGCGTGTCCCGATATCGGAATACCTTGCAAACATCTTTGTTCACATAATTTAGCTCAATTTTATTATTTGGTGAATATTTATTTTCGCAAATAGTTAACTTTAATGGTTTTAAATATAGACTATTGTGTAGGTGTCCTTCTAAATTGAATAACAAAGTTAACGACGCAAAGAATTCACGCCTAACTGAGATACAGACTGGAAGAAGTTCTAAAATATCTCCACCTGTTTTTGTTCCTCCTCTAGTATACACTTCGCTTGCATAGGATAACTGAGCTGGTGTATTCATACCGGACAAAATAATAAGTTCAACGGCTTTTAACTTCTTCATGTAAATACCTAAAGCAAGGCTGTTTAAGTACAAAATGGTTGATTTATTAAATAAACATTTGGTGTCCGTTTGATCATTGCATACAGTTGATGGAGAGTCTGGAATTTGATAGTAATTTAGAAAATAATTTGGCTTTTGACGCAGCATAATAGATATACGATTATCAGTTCCATTTCTTAATAAATTTAGCATCCATCTTGTACTGGGGTGGTTGAAACTAATATATGATGGTGTTTTGATCGAACTTTGCTTAAACAATGGAGGATTTGGTAGTAAAACATTTATCATTTTGTGACTGTGTAGAAGAAGCTCGAAAGAATTAAGGCTGTAGTTCCCTATTTAATCAATCGAATTTTAAAAATATGTCTATACGTTTTTCAGAGATAAGAGAAATTTATTGAAATTAAATTTACCAACAAAATAAGGATGTTTATGGTGTTTGTCGTAAGCACCTAGTCATTTTGATTTCGTCATTAAGCTCATGCGCATCCTTGAACGATATCTTCTCAAATGTTTGTGGCACTATAAGATAGTGTTGAAAGGTGTTAGTACCCATGCAGATAAGTAATAATCTTGACAAACTTTGTGGGTCAGAAACCTTGTTAATATCGTTGATGGGACAATTCTTAACTCGAAGCTCGCTGATAATTATTTATTCTGTTCTGTAGATTTTTTAGTGCTACCTACGAGGGTTCAACGCATTGCATAGAACCAGAGTTTACTAGATGTTTTTTTTAATAATTGATCTCATAGTCATTGAAATAACATGCAACATTGACTTGTCAACGTCAGTAACATTCGTTTGATCACTGTCCTTCACCACTGCTTTTTATAATGGGCTTATGACAACCACACCTACCTTAATCACCATAATACCTGACACCTTCGTAGTTACCTAGAAGGCCAGAGCTCCAATTCCTGTTGTTTGAGCGATTATACAAATACGAGAAAAAAGTCTTTTTGGTAACGACATCCCAACCTGGAACTACATATGTATTTTAAACTTAAAATCAATTATTATATCAAAAATATATGTACCTAAGAAAACTAGAAATACTTATGCCATCAGAAGATAGAAAATAAACACTGAAGTCCTGTTGAATTGTTAATTTTAGTGATGCATTTTTAAAAATCTCTATTATCTTTACAAATATTATTTTCTAGTAGGGAGTTTTACCAAATTTAAGATTGATTGCAGTTTTTCTTGATAATTTCTATGCGATTACAGAGTATACCTCTAACTGTTAGCCATTAGCATCTGGCTGGTTGAACTTTATAATATTACTGACATGGACAACGAGTCGTTATTGATTCCCGAGATTTTGATTTTTTAATGGTCTCTTTGCTGTATAGATTCTAATACTTACTTGTTACCTTAATGGGTTTTGGTCTACCTATATAAGAATTTCATAGAAGTTGCAGCTCAAACTTTAAGGGGTAGGAAGCATCATGTGTCAATATGCTATCGATAAAATTCTTATATCGACCAAAACCCATTACGTAACAAGTACTAGAATCGACACAGCAAAGAGACCCTTAAAAAATCAAAATCTCGGGAATCAAGAACGATTCGCTGTCCATGTCAGTAATATAGGGTGTTTCATAAACTATTTCGTTTTATTATAGAAACTTTTTTTTAAAAAAAGTGGAAATATATTTAGAAACACATATAGATATATCATAATATAATACCTTATAGCAAAGTATGAATGCAA
>JAUYWI010114539.1:0-10688 GCA_034780595.1 Parotoplana pacifica
AATATTATATTCAAAAATACTAAATACTACATTTATGTTGAACTAAAATATCGAACTAAATATTACAAATATTAATACTGTATTAAGCTAATACTCGTACCGGAATACGGATTAGCTTAGTTCGGGTTAATTTAGTTCGTATTAGCACTAATACGCGTACGGGAATTTGGTCCTTAGTCTTTCTTTTGAGTTTGCTCTCATTGAATGATTGTCTACGAGTCGCACTTCTTTATTTGTTTCTCCTCCTATTGTTACTCCAACTTGTTTGTGGTCAATTGTTTCTATCATAATACGTTATTTGTAGATCGAGAATAACAGCGGTGATAGTAGGCATACTTACCTTACTCCTTGTCCAATTGTTGCTGGTTTTGTTTCTTCATTGTCTATGCTCACTTTTATGTTCTGCTCTATTCAATAAACTTGTATTACATAATATCTAAAAGTACTCTCATAAGTATTTGAATGTCTACATACATATTTACATTTTACTGAACTGTTACATCTATGAATGTATTATAATACGAGTGAATAATAGCTTATATGTAGAAAATAAAATGCAGCAAACAATCAAAATAATAAATAATGAATGCAATCCAACCAAAAGATGTGTAAAAATATAAATATGGCTTCAACCTAAAAACAACATCTCTTTAAGATCAAATCACAACAATGTAATCATGTGCATCTTGTTCTACACCCAAGCTGAAGCATGGTAAGATGTCCAGTCAAGCTCAGTGATTGAAAGTATCATCTAGTATATCCAAAATCCAAAATCGAAATCCATAAAGCAATCCGGTCAGAAATGAAAAATGTAAAATAGTAAAAATGCAAAACAATAACGAGAAATATGGTGGCGGGGGGACTTAGTACCCTCAGCGGTGATTTTACCAGTTTTACATATATAGTATCACATGCAAACTGAACTGAAGTGCACTACTTAAAGTTATTATGATGAATACAAAATTGAGAATCTGTGTAGGTATCTCTAAAGAGTATCATTTATCTATTTATACAGAAAACTTAAAAAATGTCTACTTTATTATATTAATATAATGGAACATACGCATGAGGTTTGGTGCAGTCTACTGACGCTGCTGTATGATATAACATACCATGCGCGAAGTCTCTAGATGGCTCAAGTATCTGTAATTCTGCACTAGGTGCAATGATGCATTATTAAAAATAAATATACCTTGACATAGCTATGTAGATTGCTCTGAGTATTATGATTATATCAAGGACTATTAAACCCAGGACATGCTAACTCCAAGTTCAGCCTTCGCTAGCTATATCCGAATTCTATATTTGCATGTCCTGAATTTAGTAGTCCTTGGATTCTATCTATTTCTGCATAATTAATTTGTTATTAATATTTTATTTGCTGAGAAAGTAAATTTGCTAACATTTTGTTCGTGTCCGGAAATCATTTGTACTCTTGGCAAATCGTTTATTTATAAATAAAATCTTAATAATAACAAACTGCTTTGCATGACACTTCCACATAGTTATTGCCTTTTGAATTTACCTTATTTTTATTCAGCTACTGAGATATTTTATTGTTTAACTAAATAACACAATCTTAATTGTAGATTTGCTTTTATTAGTTTCCAAGAATCTCATTACTTTTATATAAAGGTAATAGTTTTGAATTCAAATAATATTTATAACTGTACATTATGCCACTAGTGACCACTGAAAGTTATTCGCCAAGAGTTTAATTTCTTCTCACGAGGCCAAATTGGTGAAATGCTTTCAATAGATTATGAGCGTGTGGATGTGTCCTTTTTAGAAAAATCTGTACCGGTTTTGTGTGCTCTCCATAAATGTATATCATTCTATAATGATAGAACTCGCGTTCATTTCGTCAATACTCACGGTGGTTATTTCAAATCAGATTTTGCAAAGAGAGGTTTCATTGTTTTCGTTTTACCACGGCGGTGATATTTATTAAAACATCATCTTAGTTGGAATCGAGACGAACCATAAAAATGTGTTTTGAACACTGGTTTAAGAGATTTTACCTAAGCGTGTACAAACACATTTCAGTATTTGTAGTTCTGACTAAAAATAACGTTTCCATGTATAAGTGATAAAATAAATTTGTTTTTATTTGTTTTCAATACGCATGACAATTATTTCAAATAAATGTTGTAAATAGCATACAGGCTGGTAATAGGTACTAGAAGTCCAAATAGTCAATTTAATCAATTTCTAAAACCATCAAAACTTTTGAAATATTAATAGATTGCATAAATATTCACACTTGTGTCAGTAATGTTCTGACAATTTTTAGTTGTCCACGGTGTCCTGATTATACAAAATAATGCGATTTCAGAAAGGACGCTGTTTATCAATTGTCATTCACCGATTGTATATAACTCAATTACCATTTTATAATAGGCTTAAAACAATACAAATAGCTTATACTCACTGTTTTTAATGGACATTCAGGACATTGCTACATATGTAGGTATATGACTGAATTTTATGATAGTTTAGCGTCACATGTTAAACAATTAAATGTAGATTTCACATGATCTTAAACACGATTGGTACCGAGCTTTGTTTTTCTTTCAGGCCTTTCTGGAATAATTATTGGATTCATGGTAGTGGGCTATGTCGGGTGCAATCAGGTCCTTGCTGTGATATTTATTTGCATTGCTGTTGGATGTGGCATTGCTGGAGAACTTGCAGGATACGGTGTCAATTTTGTCGATATAGCGCCTCAATACGCAGGTACACATTTTATTGTAACAATATGAATAAAAAAATAACAGAATTCGGATGTTGGTTTTATTAAATGATAAAAGCCTTGCTTGAGGGACAATATATGTGAAATCATTTTTGTATTTTGGTTGTAAACTCTGTCTACTGTGTGAATACTGATGTGTTTTCGACAAATAATGGCTTAGATTATTGTAGCTATTATGAAAGTAAAAATTGTGTAGGTAGTTAATAGACTTTAGTTGTATTTATTACGTAGGTTAAATGTCAACCGTCAATATATTTTCTTTTTATGTTATTATTTGCTTTTCATGAATTGATTAACTTTATTAGCTCTGACATTTTATCATTTTGCAGAAGAAATTGCAAATATCAAAAAATGTTACTTAACTTGTCTTTTTTCACCGTTTTCATTTTCATTTTCAGTTAATTGTATTCTGAGTTCTAAATAAAAACATGAAAGCAGCTAATAAACAAATAAAAATTTATTTAGTATTGAAAATACAAGTAGAGAAAATTACAAATAGGAACATTAAAGAGCAATAGATTATAGTGTTAACAAAAGAAAACAACAATATAAAAGATAATTGGTTTTAAGAAATGGGAAGGATACAATTTATTTAAAAAAAGTGATAATAGCACAACATTTTCCTTAAAGCTTATGAAAAATAATTATGCAATCAGTTTTATAAATCAGATATCGTTCGAAATGTTCACAGTTTCAGAATACTTGTGAATATAATTGATCATTAACAACAATGATAATAATTGCTCATTTGTATCATTTGGGCTATCATCATATCTACACAGTCTGGATTTAAATATCATCAAAAAATGAAACACATCACAAACACTTCACATAAATGAGCATAAATATTAAATAATTTTTTTTTTAAATTAATAGACACCAGTTTGTTTTATTTTATGAAAGAAATGACACTTTATAACCGGTTTTAAAATCATATTTAAGATACAGAATGAAATCTTTACAGAAGCAAACATAATATATTACAAAATAATATGAAATCTGTCAATCCTTCATATAAATGAACATATGGCTTCAACATAAAAATAGTATCTTTTCAAGATCAAATCAAACTAAGTAATCTATCCGAAATCTAAAAATCCAGTGCAGTCAGAAATAGAAAATGTGTAGCTGTTAAACTGCACAACAATAATAAGAAACATGAGGCCGGACTTTGGACCTTCAGCGGTGAGTTTTAACAGGTTTTATGTGTACAGAACTGTCACTCTTACCATAATCTAGTTATTATTCTAAATAAACATTAAATAAGCACTAGGTGAATTAAAGGCAGATCAAAATCAACTTCTGAGATAGTGGAATACTTACATTTATACCTAGAATTCATTTCTAACACAAGATGTTGTAATGGCCACGTTGATTGAAGAACTAATACCAAAAATATCATACTTGTGGTTACTATAAGAGTTAATATTAACAAAATCAATATTGTTATTACTATGGATTTTAAGGAAGGCTTCATGGACATCTTGTATCAAAGAAATGATCATAATATTTTAATTAACTATTAACATCCTAAATAAACTTAACCGGCTAGAACTATCAGAAATATTATGATTGGCAAAGAGAGAAATAAATTCACAATTGGAATCTAAAAATCCATTAATATTATGATAGTTGAATATATGTATAAATAAGAAGTATTGCATTTATTATGTAAATATTTTGAAGGATTGTGACAAAAGGGAAATATTAAATGTAGCAGAATTAACAGGAGTAACAGAATTCTAAGGAATTGCATAATGAAAAATACTTATAAATTTGGAATTAATAATAGTCTTAGAATCTAGAAATTGGCAGAATCTAACAGATTAGTAAGAGTATTCGGGATAGGTTTTAAAGTCTAATTAGTTAATTTAAAATTGACACTAAATTCATATAAATCAGAATTAATAATAATATATTTAGCAATAACAACTTTTTTAAATATATGAACATATAATCAAAACTATATAAATGATACTTTTAACCCATATTTGTAAATATCTTTTGTTTCATATCCCTCCCAAGTCACCCCTTTTGGAAGCCAGAAGTTTTTTTATTCTACTTTTTTATTATTCTTTAAAATAATATCTTTTTTGTAATATTGGTGACATTATGAAATAATTGGTTATATAACGTAATAAAAATGTTGTGGTCAAATTGCTAATATGTATTTATGTAGTGGGTGTGGTATGTATAATTAATAACGTTCATCAATTTTCTGTCAATAGAAACAGTTACTCTGGATTCATATAAAAACATGGTTCGGATAAACTAAACACACAAATTTCTATGCAACTTGGAAGTAGTTTTACGTGATCAATTAACTAAAAACTTCTATTTGGCGGTATTTAATAAACGTTTGCTATTAATCAGTAGCCGTATTCGTGTCTATTTGAAGAAAAATTTGCTAGCGAATTAATAAAATGAAAGTACATTTAATCATCATTGGTGTCGGAGGAAATATTATAAATTATTAGGAACACAAAATCATTTCGCTTGTCAGATGGGATAAAATGGTTCAAAACTCATTTGTCTCAGTTAGCAATATTCAGATAGATTATGTACACACATACAAAACATTTATCCATTGAAATAAGATAATATATTGTTATCTTGTGTTATCTTTTTATTCAAAGGTTCACTGGCTTCTGTGACAAAAACAGTAGCATCCTCATCTGGTATTCTGGGACCTCTTGTAATGGGATTTGTTACGGAATCCGGTGTAAGTTATATATTGATGCTTATAGCTCTAGTTAATTATACGTATATTAAAAATACCATTAAAAGAATTTGTATGAAAGCCCAAAAATACACACTTTATAGTTAACTTGACATTACATCAAATTATAAGAGAGGAACTGACTAGTTTCTGGTTTTACTTTTAATCATTTACTAATTAGGGGTTACATGGTTAACGGATCGAGGGGACGTTAAACACTCCTCTTAGCTTCAGTTTTTTCAGAAATCCCACGTCGAAGAAACGAATATCGCATGTCCTGGGTGCTGCAAATGGCTAATTCATTGGATTGGCACTAAACAATTTTCACTTACCTGGTACCTTCCCCATTTCAGAATACACATTTCGTTTTTTTCCTAAGCGATTGCATACTTCTAGGCCAATTGCGGAGCAATCTCCTTGTGAAGGCTGGCAACATTAATAGCAATCTAGCTCATTCAATTGAACTGTTAAGGGTTATGCTACAAAGTGACCGTCCATCAAGGTCATAATAGAACAGTCCGGATTCGAATGTTATCCAAGACCTAAATAGCGACCACCAACCAATCACTATCAACTTTTTTTAAGCAATATGAAAAGTGTAATCGACCATGCACAGCAGATGTTTGTTTGGATCATGAGCTGACTATGCTGAAGCTTGTATACATAGATAATGTGCTTTCAGCTACAAGAGACGACCAAGAGAAAATAAGACCTACCCACCTTAGTGACAAATGAGGATCTGAATGGATTGTTGCTGGCTCCAATGCTAGGCAAACGATCAGCGCTGTGGAAAGACTTTGTTTTTTCAAGACCTGAACAATTCGACTAACCCAAGAAGCTCCATAATGTCATTAATAACATCCATGATAGATGCAGTGAACCATCCCATGTAGTCCTCTCTTCACCTCCGTCAATGCATTTAGCCCAAGACTGCGTTCTCGCTTCCATGCTTATTTATTTGTATTGCAGAACTGAAAGACTACCCTTGCTATTTGGATGGGTTTATGGCATGGGCCAAAGATTGGTAAATAAATCTCACTCGATACAAATGCAAAACCATCTTCCTCAACACAGTCTGTACATAGTGAAACAAGAACAATAAAAAGATAGACATCTGTCTTTATAGCAAACAGCTTTATTTATTCCATGCCGCAGACGATGACGGATCGACAAAAATCACCAAGTAAGTTATTCTTCAGACCAGGATCAAAATTCCCACACAATCTTATTTGCAATTCAAGACAGAGATTATCTTAATTGACAATTTTCATGCTACTCAATGTTGACAAAATATCCTAGGGATGCCATACCTTTGATCTCAGGCGCAACTGTAAAGATCACTCCATCAAATTCTCTAAATTCTGTCTCAAGTCCCTTGACAAAAATAGTTCCGTCACCATCAGCCACAGGAGGGCGGATATTAAATTGTCCTCCCCACTAGCTTCCTTTACAGCAACAACCCACATATTTGACAAATGCTAAACTAGGATATCGAGTACATTCCGATCAAGTGCCTCTCTCATATCCCCTATTGTCTTAAATATTCGGAGACCAACTTGATCTCAGCATCATCCAGGAACAACTTTTTTTTCGGTAGGTCAAAACTTGGGGACAAATGAAAGAGTCCTAGCCGTTATCAATGAGCGAAGGATCCTACTAAATATAATTACCAAGCGCAAATTAAATTTGGTAGGTCATATATTGAGAAAAGATAATCTATTCAAAATAGTATTTAAAAGCAAGTTTATAGGCCAAAGAAGCCAAGGGAAATAAAGGAAAACATGTGAACGGATGTTGTAAGTTTTATATTCGGATCTTAAGGAATTGGGACGTAATAAGGGGAACAGTGGAGAACGTAGAAACTAAAGACATGAACTTGCAACAAGACAAAGAATAAGACATATCGCTAGATCCCCACAAAAGCTTCAAAAAGCAACTGCTGATTGTACAAAGCTTTTGTTAGGATAAGTGGCACAATCCCACTTCAACATCCACGTTTCTGATTTCTTTTACATGTTTACAATATTTTGCAGTCTTTAGGAATTAGTTTTTATCCAATATTTTATTCAGTATCTCATCATACAATTTATATCTACATATAGTTTAAAATTATTGAAACAATTTTTAGCACACTAAGGAAAATTGGTTGACTTTATTTTACATTACTTGTGGTATAGCGTTGTTTGGAGCTGTCTTCTATCTGATATTTGCTTCTGGAGAAGTTCAACCTTGGGCATTTGATCCATCTCGGGATCATATAAATTGTACTCAACACAATAGCGAGCTTTCTCCAACAGATTCTGACAATACAACTATCAAATAGAAAAAGAAACACAGTGCAGTGTCTTAAAATTCTACATTCTTACCTTTTTAGTGTTTCCATAGTTATAACCCCTCATCGGCAATATTATTAGGCATGATGAGGGAGTTGGTACTGTGATACATTATGCTGCTAGAGGAAAGGGGTGATAGCTTTATTTTAAACATTGCAGATAGGTCTTTTTCCAAATCACGGCATAGTTTCCAATTATTGATAGCAGGGATACTTACTACACCTCCCTTATCCGTGAGCACGAGATAATTAGACCGTTACAAAAATAGTTTACAAAAACGTTTTAACTAATTGTAGTCAAATTGGGTAGCAATGTACACTAATTTCGTGTTTTTTGTCAAATATTTTGATCCCCAACGTTTCTCTAAAAAATGTATTTTACGATTAAGCAAAATAATAATTAGAGGTGTGTCTTTTGCCCTCAAAACAAAAACATATACATTCATACATGACTTCAACTAAAATGTCTTTTATTCAGCATGTCAGATAAAATTAACCATATGAAATATACTAAACAAATACCAAACATCGTTTCTGTTGTTTGTCACTGTGAATAATTCACATATTTCTTCAAAAACATTGTTTTTAGGTTCATTGTCATTTTAACTCACACATGTTTCAACAACATTTGTCATCATCAGTGAATGCTTGTTTGTAAATACAGAAACGTTTATTTAAGTTGAACACAATAATAATAATCAATAACATTACATAAACATTATTTGAGCAATTGACGGAAACTGATGCGATCTGATCGCCCAATGCAGTATTTAACTTTTAAAGTGAAATGTTTACAACATACATTAAATATTTACCCAATCAGGGTGCATCATTTTCCCGTCAATTTTTAAGGTTAGAATACTTACTTTACTAAGACTATGATGATAAATCAATTTAATAGATTAATAATAATAAATCTTCATCAAGTTTACGTATACTAATTAAAAGAAATGTAATGTGTTTAAGTGTAATAATAAAGAAACTTTGATAAAAATATACTCATCATCATCATCATCATCAAGTGCCATACGCCTTGAGCGCCTTGGTGACGCCATTCCGAAAATATTTCCGGTTCCTAGCCAGGATCCCAGCCTCAGTCGCGCTTGTTCCCATCCATATATATACAAATATACTACTTATCTATATTACTCGCAAATGTAATATGCATTGATTGGTACTTCTCAAAGGAAACACGGAAACATGATTTTGTATGTTTATAGATCACTGTATACATGAACAATTGTAGGAGGAGGTATTTATTTACAAAACTGGCAGATTCAAGCTGAAGTCATGTATTTACCATTTAAAAAGGATATTTGCCTTCAAGAAAATTTTAGAGAGCATAAAAACTCCTATAATATTGCACTAAACTGTAAAAACAAAAATGTATAGATTTAAACGAATAAGGTATTTACTCTGACACATTTTGGACTTCTATATTTCTGAGTTTGGTTTTCAGGTCCCACGCATTGATATCGTAAAAAGTTCTACATTTCTAATTATTTTAATATACGCATGGCTTTTGATACGGCAGACAGTAGAAGCATGTAGACCATGAAGACCACTCACAGAACTATAAAACTGTCCAGTAGCCAAACATCTTAAAAACCTTAAAAACACAAACAATAGAGCTTCTGGAGAAATTGATTTGCTTCCAAACGTTGTATGACAGACGCGCTTTTGACATGCGGAAGCATAGTTTGAATTCAGCATCACTAAATACATACGTCGAAAGAATTAGTCCGATCACGAAATACACGTTCTCTATGGAGAGCTCTTACTAAGAGTACATAACCAGCCATTTTTATGAAGATTCACGCTAAGACGGTCATTTAAACCCACCCTCACCTGGGAGCAAACCGTGGTAGTAAATATATTGATGTCTCACTGACTTAGTCATAGGCGTAAATAATTTACTTCCAGACTTATTCCTGATAGTAGTTACTACCGATTTGTGCAATCCATGTGGGAGTAAATAAATTGATTTTCTTCCAGTTATGCCTGGGAATAAGCTAATATCGCTTCGTGCAATCCGCCCTATAAGAATATGCTTTCGAACATAGATATCGATTGTCAAACTTATTTCTATGTTATACATTTTAGTGACTTTTTATAATTATTTTAAACAAATATACTATTTAAAGTAGTGACAGTATTACATATAATAATAAAATAGCCTTGCCCCGTCAATTTTTCAGAGGGACTTTGGAGTTCAAAATATTTGACAAAATGCATATTCTTTTGTACAGTGTAGTTGCAGTACAATCTATGACTCCTTTGGTGGTGACAGATGGGTGGGGGGGGCTGTAAGTATCTCTTCTATTGGTACTCGGAAACTCTGCAGTGATTGCTCTGAGTAATTATGACTAAAAAGACTGTTATCATTTGACTTCCAGAATAAATGTGCGGTAAAAAAATCCTATTTTTTATAAATATACAGTACTGTACAAATTAATTGCAACCCCAAAGAAAGGGCAAATTTCAATAATATTAGATTTCCAAATTTCCAAATTAGATTTAGGAAAATCTAAATTAAATGACATAATTTAAAATCCACGTCTGCGAGTGCAGCTCCAACATGCCAGATACACCTCAAAATGACCGCCACCTGGTCATTTACCACCTTATCCAAGGCAGTAATCAAGCGGAAAGAGCAATATATGTGAACCTAATAAAGGTGAGGCGAATCATCAGCGGGTATCGCACTCCTGGTACAACTTTTGCAACCGCATATATTTGTCCTGCAACTGCACGTCGTCTTGCTTGCCACTCCCTTGGCAATCCGCGCCTCACTTCACCCCAGATGCTGAATGAGGTGGGCTGGGTGGTCGTGCAGACACACTCCAGCACCGTCAGGCGCAGTTTGATCCGCAGTGGCCTAGTCG
>JAUYWI010114550.1:0-10687 GCA_034780595.1 Parotoplana pacifica
TCTATTAAATTTTATTTATCGGCGAATTTCACTATCAGATATCGCAAAGTTACTAGATTCTAAAATCTAGGTAACACTTACAACCAGAATTGCATAACTTGCATGCCCTCCAATTTAATATATTGCTGCTCTCTAAATCTCTTAATAATAGTATATTGTTCGTATTGTTCAATATAAGTGTGCCCTAGAGTTAGTAGGAATCTGTAATTATTTAACATTGTCATCATGAATACAATTCAGAATAGTCAATTAGCTATGGTCATGAATATCTGAGCCACTGACAAATTTATTTATTTTGAAATGCGATTCATTGATTTTTTATTTAATTTCATTCATAAAAGTAATCTCTCAATTAATTTTCGATTTGTGAATGAACAGTTTAACTGAGTAAGTTCTATCTTCTTCACCTGTGTCTGTGTATAGTGTAGCTAAAAGCAAAGATTGTTGCATAAGTAATACCAGCTACACCTAGAAAAGCAAGAAAATATTTGTTGAAAGATACGATAGACCTGAGCTGCGTAGTATTATGCTGGCTAAACCCTATGTGCAATTTACTTTCAATATAACTTTGTGCGCAATCAATAATCGTTCTATAATTGGTCAGTTGTAAAATGACAGAAAGCGAACCACTTCAGCTTATCAACATTTTCGTTATGAAATTGTCGATGCGTCATCATCGAAAGCTTGAACTCAGAATAAATCGTACGATCCTTTGCTGTTTGACTATTATACATTTTGGATAACTAACTTTATCTCTTCACAATCCAAAATGAACACATTGTATGCTGTAGCATTAAGTGTTGTTAACAAAATACAACCCATTTGGGACGGTGGAATATTTCCCATTGTACTTCAAAATGCCATTCCAAACAACGACACACCGCCAGCTCCCATTCCGTCACATATTAAATCGCTCAATCTATTCGGCGCCTACACTCTGGCCTTTGTGGGATGGCTTGTCTGGGCAGTCCTGTTTCTTGCAATATTTTTTTGGATTATCCACTGTCGCCGCAAGACCCCCACCAAAGCCAACCTGATGATGAAAATGCGGAGTTATCGTAATAGCCATGTATACTGGGGCTGTTTTGCTGCCCAATTCATCATCGCTGTGCTAATCTTGTGCTTCATCCTAGTCGCGGCTGTGTTGAGCTTTGTTGCCTGCGTTCAACTTCTCAAAGCACTCACCGACACGCCCTCATCGGCCCGACAGAAGGGCCTATTTCCCAAGGCTAATGCCGCGGCACTGAAAGTGCATGACTATTTAATGAATTTTGCAGACCGCAGTAAGCAAGACAGCACTCCAGAGCTCAACGACATCATTCACGCTACGGAGGTGATGCAGAATGAGACTATGAAGGAATTCAATCCCATTCTTTTTGAACATCTTGGTGTTACTAAGACTTTTAGTTTAGGCAACGAAATGGTGGCCAGCATGTTAGCTATCTTTGATAATTTTAATAATTTAAGTAATCTGCACGACAATTTAACCAGAATTATTGGAGAAATAAAAGACACTGTAGGGATTTACGACATACATGTGAATTTGTTATGTAAATATGTCGAAAACAAAAGCAATTGTGACTCCAAAGTCAGTAGAATCAAAGTTAGAGGATGGTTAAACTCTGACTTTAAAGATTTCTCCAAATGGGCTAAAGATAAAACTATTAAGACTGTTCCGACGTTTTTGAATTTAATGCGTATGATGAATAAAACCAAAGACAGTATTAGAGCCGACATGGCCTATGGAAAGCAGAAGTCTGACGAAATGATCCAAAAGATGCACGGCCGCATGACGGAGGAAATAAATATTCCGCAATCGATTAGAAATATGACAGATGAACTCTGGGCCAACTCCTCGGTTCAGCTGGAAAAGGACGCCGGTCTTATTTTAAATGCCACTACAAAGTTGGACACTGTTAACCAAAAACTCTCCCCATATGTTGCCATTGTTACCATTTTAATCTTTTTCGCCACATTGTTTCTTCTCTTGGTAACGTTTCTTTCATTTGGTGTAGTGGTGCATTATTATTGTATCCCCGGCGAATTGTCTGATGTGAAGCGCAACCAAACCAATGCGCTTTACTATTTTTTCTTAATGTTATTAAGTTATGTTGTTTTAATCACTATGGTGTTCTTCCTCGTTGGGGGCCTGGTGGAGACTGAGGTGTGCCGCTATCTGTCCCCCTTTCAGAAAATTCGAGGGGCCAACAACACTCGCGTGATTGACGTTCATATCAACTCATTTCTGGACGCCAACTGGGACTACATCGAGCAACACATGCCCAAGCAGGTCATTCCCGTACCTAAACCTCGCAATATTATCGCCGGGCTGATGGAGAACTGCGCCAACAACTCGGGTCTCTTCCAGGCCTTGCATGTGATTGATCGGATCGACCCTGAGGTGCTCAATCGGCCGGAACTGGCCGCCAAATTTGTGAGAATTGGGCGTCGACATATGGCGGAAACTCTTACTCAGGCTGATCCAGAGAAGATGATGCCCCCTAATCTGAAGAAAGATTTGTCTCAATCTGACACGATAGATAAAATGTTATTGCCGAAAGAGTTTGAGACTTTAAAACAACTTTTAGACCAAGAGGTTTTTAGCATTAGTCTTTCTGATCTTACTGCAAATGCAAATGCGTTGTTGAGGAAAAAACTATCAAAGCGGACTCTTGGGCTGATCAAAGACATGTCTGCTGTTTTATCGAAAGTGGCCTCGTTTTACACCGAATATCTGGGCATTTCTAACGACATGAAACAAGCGATTGCTGATGTGCAAAAGATTCCTAAGATCATGCCAATTGTACGTGATCTAAACGCCACCTTGTCGAACATGACAAAATTGATGAAAGACAAGCCAGCAGTTCTTAAAATAGCCAACCAATTATTTACTACTGAAATCGCTGCCAAAACGCCCAACAAATCCAGACAGGTGATGGCCAGGTTTGGGCCTGCTGTCCTGGCCAAGGTGGGCCGATGCTATCCGCTCTACCAGACGATAGTCCTGGTGGAATCCGCCCTGTGCCAGGACATCCTACTGCCTCTCAATGGCGTTTGGCTCACCTTGGCGTGGGCGCTGTTCTTCATCACTCCCATGTTGGTGATCATCGTGACCCTGATACCGAAGAAGTACGCCGCTCCAGAGAAAGCGTTGAGAAAGGACATCGATGACCTGGCCATGAACCATCTCATCTCTTCATAATTCCATCGGTATTTATTTATTTTTTAGCTTTATACCCTGTCATAAATTGCGCTATGCATTTAATTATTTATTTGTTAATTCAGCATTTTAAATATCGATCGGAAGATGACGAAATCAAATACTTATTAGCTGTTATTAATAACATTTTTAACTCCATTCTTACTGCAGGCTATACCAATTTATCGATTTATTAAAATATCGTATTATAGCCGTTACAGAATTTTAATAGCAATTTTATTAGTAGAATTAAAGTAATATCTAAACATCCGTGTATGAAAAATAAATGAAATTTCTCACGCTTGTGTATAAAACTTACTAAATGTCCGCTCTTGATTAATCTAATTTCTAAAATTTGTTAACTAATTATGTACTAATATTTTTTGCGTACAAGTTTAATTGTTTTTTTAAATAAAAACTAGCCGGTAGGTGGGTATATATAGCACCCAATTTATTTCCTCTACCATGAGATATGTTAAGGTATCATTCCAAATTTTTGTTCCAAAAATAATTTGGAAAAGGTTAGAAAATTGCTAATGTAGAAACGGTTTTTCATATGTACCTACTTTTACTAAAAGAAAGTCCTTATGCCTACAACTACTGAGATGGCCTTTGTATAGATTTCGTGTTCAATACGAATTGAAACCATAAAATTATTTGACTTTTTGAAATGGTGGCATGAATTATTAAACTGTTTTCCTAAGATTAATGTATACTATTGATCATGCGATTTGTATTCATGTTTTCTTAGTACATATGTAATTTATTCACTGGCCAACTGTTAGTCAACTAAGATATATATCTACTACCATGAACAACGTCGGAATAACATTCATTCATTTCCTCCGACCAAGCCAACCAAATTTATGAAAAGTATCGATACACTTTGTGTAAAAAATGAATTGCTATAGATGTAAACCTAGTAAGCAGAACAAAAACATTATGAACCTAAAAGTTGGTTTGCTAACTTTTTAGGACCTTAACATAAAACATAGACAACAATGCTGAATTACAGATAAATAATTAATCGATTTTAGTCATAGAAATCCGAGCTTTATTGCCTTAATATGGATACTAGTTCTGTGTTATACCCAATCAAAATGAGTTTAGGCTGGTACTAGTGACATCATAGACTGCTTTCTCTCTGGTTTTGATATTATCTATGAAATTGATGGATAGCCAGATTTTTGATCTCCCATCGAATTTTTTATATTTATCTATAAGTGAAGTTACATTACTGCAGCGCAATTCAAATTAATTGGCATTTAGAAATAGAAATTGAATTTTAAATCTATTTCATATGTGTGGGGGGTGACCAAATCAAGAAACAACTATTACGTAATGCTCATTTTCTACATGTTCCTTCTTGCCAGATAGAGAGAATTTGTAACTTTAGCGTAACTCGTCACCAAAACAATGCTTTTGAGTCGGACTTGGGTGGGTGCCGCGTCACCTAATTCAACCCCCCCCCCTCCTGGCTACGGCCCGGTATTTCTATTATTTCGGGAAATCCTGCTTTCGGGACTCACTTCAAATGTACACTACTGACCCCCCTAAATGGACCATAAACATTTTCTGAAAGTGTCAAATTATTTGGTTAATGAAACTAACGGTTTGATTGTTTTATAACAATTAAACTGTTTTCTTTTTAAACATGATTGCGTCTCATTAAATCCCAAAAATAGGAGACAAAACGAAAAATCTGTTGATGAATCTAGTCGAAGTAGCTGTGTCCCAAATGTCAGGCCACGCTCAGGAAGTGTGGAATCCCAGGGTACAATAAGGCTTAAGGTAGAGAGAATTTGCGCTAGAGAAAATAATCTGGGCCATAGAGAAACTAGTCTATTGATAATGCAGCCCCGGTGATGAATTATGTAATATTGACACGGTGCTGTTTTGATTCAATTTGGTGCTGTTATTTCGTTGTTTTGGTTTCTACTGCCTGCCCTACACCACAGCTGTCCTGTTTTGTAACACTATGTAGATGGTCCAAGGTTTAAGTAAATTCAGTGCATTTACAATAGGCATAATGAAATATCGGTTATATTATTTTTATTGCGAAGTTGTACTAAAAGAAATTGATGCAGAAAAGTTTTTTAATGTATCGACAGTCATGAGATTTGATCCGTACAGTCATAGAGTAATGCATTATATAGAGATTCAACTCTTGCTGGAGGTGTAGAACAATTAATTAATATTTTTTTAAAGTTCATTATTATCTTAGCATTACATAAATTGAAGGCATTTGCCACGTTCCACTAATATGTTTGGCAGAATTATATCTTAATTCACCAATCGATAAATTTTTTTGTGTAAAATATCCGTTGAATTTTATTTACTAAAGAACGGATGCAGCGAGAGTCGAAACTCTGTATGAATGTTCTCTATGGTTACCCTATTATAGCCGTGTTTATGCTGAGTGTCAGCAATACAGAAACCAGTTTTGTATGTGTGGCATGAGCACGACAGCAAGAACTGATAGTAGGTACCTGGAGTGCCTGTTTTTGATGGTTTTTCTTATCTGCTTGTTACATGTTTTCGAGGTGAGGTTTGTCTTGGTAGAGAAAGAGGATCTCGTGTGATCATTCTCTCTACTACATGTTTTGCAGTAATAATGCATACACAGTCAGTTGGCAAAGCAGACTTAAATGTTCTCATTGTGTCTTAATAATTGTCTTTGATGAGACAACACTATGTCCCTTTGAAGAGCATTTGTTTGTTGTTGAACTATTTTTGGTGCTGTCTTTTATACATTGCTATGTATATTTTTTTAACTTACGTATATTTTGTATATAATTTGTTTTCAATTGGTTCCAAAACTGACTTTACTTTCATTTTAAATATGTGCAGTTGATGTGTAGATTTTAATTTTGATTTCGATACATATTTAGTCACTTTTATATAAATGGTGCATTGAGTAATTTAATGATATTTAGTACTACGTACTTGGAAAAACATGACCTATCCTTATAACTTGCTCTATTGATCTACCTCTATCTATATTTGTTGAATCAATCGTGATTTGAAAATCTCTGACGGGTAAAGGTCACAGAAGTTCTTCTAAGTACTCTAGTGCCTATGATTTTACATGTAGATGTCGGTTGTGACGTGAATATACACAGTCATGGGCCATGGTGTACATTCTGTTCTGTAGGAACTAGACTACGTATGTTTGGCTTTGTAGACACCTACCTACCTTTGTAAAAACAAACAGAATACATATGACGGTTTACAATGCGTATTGACAGTGGTAGAGAATACCAAGTCATTCACCCTTTGATCGCAGCAGGAATCTCTATGGCTGAAGTTGATCAAGTGTTTATATACATACATGGTGGTGTCTAAACTAAACTCAAGCTGGAGCCGAAATGACATCATAGAGTTGTAAGAAAAGCTATCCGGAAATTTGTTTCTAAAAATTATTTATTACAACTTTGATTGTAAACTAGATAGCCCCTAACAAAATACATTTAGCTTCAGGTTAGCTATGTAATAATGTTAATTTTGATGACTTGACAAAGTCTTCTCTTTCTCTTGTTATTGGTCAAAAGGTGATTTATCTAAAAACTTGATCATTATGTGAATTTTTAGCTTAGATGCAAGATTGATTGTCGTTATTTGATGGTAACAATACATAATCAGTCAGTGACCTATTTATTGAGAGATAGGATTGTCCATTCATATTCGAATACTGTTTTAAACATTTATGAGCCATAGAGTTTAGTCTATGTTATGAGCTTTTCATTTAGTTATTTTTGTGGTAAAGTTGTCAAGTATTGTTGTATATATTACCCATAGATATTAAATTATATAGATATAACCACAGAATGTCGACTCTCGCTGGATCTGAAACTTTTCTATAGTATATAAAATTCAACGATTTTTATAATAATTTTGCTAAATTGAGACAGTCAAAAGTCGCATAATTTTTACACAAATAAATCCATAGATTGATAAATTAAGATTTAATTTTGTGTAAAATATTAGCGAAACGTGTCTTTCTATCCACTGCACAGTCTGTATAGCAAAATTGTTCCATTTAGGTAATGGCATGATGATTGTGAATATTTTATGGAGAATTACTTTTTCTATTGAGGACAATTCATAGAAGTGTAAAACTGCATGCACCTCCAGCAAGAGTCGGACCTCTGTGGATAAAACTATAATTTAATATCTATGATATAACCATTTATGATCATCGAAACACATTTATCTATTGCTTTCTAATTTACATAAATTTGGTGCATAAATGTTGTCCAGGGCCTAGAGTTTATGTCGTCTGTGGTCTGTAAATGGTTGTTCACTTTTGTGCCAAATTTTCAGTCATTTATTCCTTCCATTTTGAATTCATTGATTATATGTAGTAGAGACAAATCTAACAAAACAGGTAGACTTTCTAATGCTTGAAAGCGTCCAAATTGTTGTTATTTTATCACAGGAATTGGTTGACGTACGGCTACAAGTAATTTTCCGTAGGTACCACTGTGGCCTTGTCTCTCTATTTTATTTTGGTCTAACAAGTTGCTACGTCTTACCTTATCCCAGAATTAATTGAACAACAATAGAAGTTGAAAATTGATACAAAAATGGCTCTTTTTTATGTAATGCATGCGACAATCATATTAAAAAAAACATTAAGTGAAAGGTTGATAGATATGCACTTTAAAAATGTGGTGTTGTACTATTGCGGACCAAATCTCTGTACATGGTGTGTAAATGGTGGGAGAGTTGAGCCCATTTAATATCGAGAGATTCATAGAGAATTTATAATCACTACATATTATCTATTGGAAAGATTGAATCCTGAACATAATGTATTACTAGCTACCAGCCAAGTTGTGAATTACCTTCCTCTATTAGACCCTGTAGGTTAACATTCACATATGATGTGGCATTGGATGACCAGATAATGTGCTAGGCAAATTATTAAATATCCACCATGATATTAAAGTGCACATCCACTGCAACGTCCATCATTCATACGTCACCACCATCTTCCTAGTAGCGCTATCTAGAAAAGTGGTACCAAAATGGGTTGTCTCCAATTGTTTAGTGTTCGACTGAGCTGTTTACCGCTCGTTATTTGCTGATTGATATCATTTGGACATGTGAAACTGGTTTATACTCACAACATGTTTTCAGTAACTTCAATTAAATTAGTTGTGTCAATTTTTAAAAAATGGATTGACACTTAGTAGATGAATCAGTTTTACACAGAATGCCTAAAAATAGTTCTAATTTGGTAAATGAAATCAAGAGAAAATCAATACACTATTATTGTCTGGAAAGCTTGAAACGGTTTCTGATACAGCGTTTTGTCAAATTAGTCTCTGACCAACCACTATACATAGGTACACCTACCTAGAAGGAACATGCAACACGTAACTAATGCAAATCAATTTCCTCAACAGTCATAATGACGTAACTACTGAAAATCTTATCGCTAAACTGTCGAAGTTATCTACAAAGGTGCATAGATCATTTTGAGAGAAATTTGTCGGTGGTCCTTAAGTAAAAGCCAAACAGCTAGATTTCTAAAACGTTTTCACGGCCTTATTAGACTTACTTTGGTTGGCTAAACTTAACAACTTAATTTATTGGCGGTGTTTATTTGAAGTTTGGAGCGCATTTTGCCCTCCGGTGTACTCTTTCTTCAAATCAGTTTCTAAATCAGCACAAACTTGATCAAATACACTTTCCGTATGCCCTGAATATAAGTACAACTGTTGATTATCTGATGAAAATTATTTAAATATTTAGTTAGCCTTCATTTATCTCTGCAAATTTGCCAACCAAATGTGTAGTTCAAATAAAGCGTTCCATTTTCGAACAGGGCAATTTCCTGGTTCAACTATTATCGGAGCTCGCAATATTCTTCATAATAAATTACTTTGTCTCTTTGTTTATCTAAACAAAATTGAAGTTTGGAAGACGAAAATCAAATTTTACAGTCCACCAGTTCTGTGTGCTGTCAAAAGCTGTATGTGATGTGTTATGACAGCTGTTGTACGTCACTTACAGATTTAATTTGAGTTGTTTTCTGATTTACATGTATGTATGTATATCTACCCAATAGGTTATTGATTATCTGTTTGATTAGCAGTTTGTATAAGATATGTTGTTTTGTTCACAATGTGCTAATATATGTTATATATAATTGTACATAATACCAATCTATTGACTATACCACTTAGTGAATGATTAATTCTATATCTATTTATATATCCATATTTTTGTAATGTCCATTTATTTAGCTTTTAACTTATTGTTATTGAAAATATTAAAATAAAAACAAAATAAATTCTATCAAATATGTTTTTGTTAATTTTATTTAAATTAAAACAGCTACAGAACTAACTCTATCTGACGCAATCATATCGTCATCCTCAAGTCATAACGTCATAATCTCAAAATCGATTTCTCTTGAAATACCACATTCTGAATGGGTGGTAGGTACATCTATAGCTAGCAAGCTGACACATCAAAACGTTTCAATTCTAAAAATGGGTATGTGAGGCAAACAATAATTTGGTTTTTCGTTTCTTGAATGACTTATTTGGTCCCAGAGATGTCAATTATACCTTTGGTTGGTCCTTAAAAGAACAAATTTGAGGTCAATCGGACAAAGGCCAATTTTTGAAGCGACACACATAAACGGCGTTATCGTCTGTTTCTAGTTATTTCCTGTTTGTTGTTCCAGTTTGCCAGACAATGCATTCATTCCAGCTCGATTGGGATGACCATTGTAGCAATCTGGTCAGACTAAATTGCGATATTTAGTGTTGCCGAGGTAGGTATTTCTGCAATTCATTTGACAATGTGATTCAGTGACAGATCATTTCTTTTAAATCTTTCAGTGTGACAGCACACATCCAACACTCGCCAAAATAAAGTCATATCCCTGATTTCTGCCGCCGTTTAGAAAAGATGTTTAGCTATGATTTAGTGTAATAATTGTATTTTTCTTACTGTCACCATCTCTGGTACCTACATCTGTTGATGTCTATGTTCTTTTACTGTCACCATCTCTGGCACCTACATCTGTTGATGTCTATGTTATGCGCGTAGTATTTTCACAAGAAATGTAACTTGCCAACGCGCTGGTTGTCAGTCGAGGGTTAAACGTTTTACTTATTTTAAACTTTAAATTCAGTTTTTAATGTGCCTTCGGGTTCCACATACCGGATTTTGGAAGAAGCATAATATTTGTCTAAAGATTTAGTTAACCGTTGATATCATCCACCTAGTTAGGCCTGCGTGTGGTTCTTTATTTGTGAATAAATGTTTCAAGTTACCAAAATACTAATAGTACGGATTGAAAATGTGGTAGTAGTACATTACAGGTTGTCTTGTAGACGAAGGGGATCATAAAACTGCTTCACAAGGCATACACCCCCTCCCTCCTACCTCTGTGGTGATGTGTGGAGGATCAGAAAACTGTTTCGCATGGCATAGCCTCCACGCCACCCCCCCCCCTGGAGGTTATTA
>JAUYWI010114561.1:0-10687 GCA_034780595.1 Parotoplana pacifica
GGCGCAAAGCAGAGAAAAGTGGCGGATCATGGCAGCCAACCTCTACAGGAGACGGCACTGATGATGATGATGATGAACCAATACGGTGGAAGAAGTTAGCAACTTTCAGAGAGGTTTTTAACTTGGTCTCACTTCTTGATCTCTCGTTGAAACAAATAGTGCAGCAGGGATGAGGAGATTCACAGATACGATGTCTATAATATTTCAGTTTAATGTAGTGACCATATCTGACTTCAGAGAATAATCTCTTCTATTGTTAAGTCCTTGTCTCCAGAGATACCTTCATTAGGTTTATTATATAAAATATCGTTGGCAGAGTTGAAATTAGAATGAAAGTAAAACAATTATGCAAAACACAGAGAGATATGCATACACAATTCATTGAGTTTACCACTTTTACACGTACCAGTTTACTTGATTTATTGGTGGTGGACTTTACATACTCTGGTGTGATAACATTCTTGCAATCATACAATGTTACAGGACAGCCCACTGAAAAAAAGGGTTTGGCCAAAATTGGCAAAATGCATAAAAAATCACTACTGATGTCCAAGAAAATTAAATTGATTAACATTTGATGGATATACTACAAATATGTCATATGTTATTTAGGATATTTTGCCGGCTTTCTTGAACATATTATTTTTGTGATTTAAAAAAAGATTTCTTTAAACTCCAGAGAATTGTTGCTTGGCAGATGCCTAACATATTGAATCAAAAAAGTTATGGAAATTTTTGTGTCAAAATTTGGCCATTTATAAAAATCTTATGTTATAATTAGATTTCAAAATGTTTAATTTAATTTCCTAATAAAATATGAATTCCTTCAAACGTAACATATTTAGTCTGTTTGTTGTGTTCAAATTAAAAAATAAATAAAGGTCCAAGTAAGTAATTGAGGAAATCCCTCTTTGTTCCTACACATGGTTAATTTTTCTTCAGATACAACAAGAAATCCAGTGCTATTGTTGTTACTAAATAATTGTGATATTTACTTGGAACATTTGATGCACTAAAGTTTTATCATCTGCATACAGTTATCTATTATGTATTGATACCAACTTGCCAAGGATTTCACTCTCCAAAGAGGTAAAGTACCCAGGCTCTTGGTGCATAGCTTTTCCCAAAAGGTTGCTGGAGTGTTTTTTCTCACTTGAAATTAATTAACCAACAAATGTGACCAGTGTGAAGCAGTTTTGTATTAGCATTTGTTGATTTTCACCAAACATAAATCGTGTAACAATGCATTACACCCAGCAGTCGTTATTTAGATAACTCATTTTAGTCATACCACAGCCGTGGTCATGCAAAAGCCATGAAAATGTTGTATACTACTCTTTTGTCAACAGGCTCGAAAGTGATGATCCCAAATCTGAACAAAACATTGCATCTTCAGTTTGGTATAATGGTGAATAGATCAAAGCAATCCACAATTCCTTGCTTTTTTCACATAGTATCAAATGCATTTGATGCTTCAAATTGAAAAATGAAATAATTTATGTTTTATGCTTCCATATATTACCCTATACTTTATGCCATGTCTAAATTATGTTCATTTAATTAGCAAGAAATTTGTACATAGTAAAATAGGCACAATTGGTAATTCAATGGTCTAGTGGCCTCTATTTGCCTGGACACAGTCTTTAGGTCAAATTTTACATAAATGAAAGCAACTATGTAGATATAATGCTATATAGAATTATACACACTAAAGATAAATAGTAAAAGTGAAAAAAATGTTGGCTCCAATCTCCAGTATCGGTCAGTGATTTAGCATAATTTAAAAATATCCATATTTCCTACAAATTTAGAATTTTTTAAAAAAAATCAAAAAACTATGTAAAATATTATAATGAAATGTCATAAATATGCTACCAAAGTGTCCAGAAGATGATACATTTGTACAAATACTAATACCGTTGCATCCAAAACGGCGTGGATTCTGCTTGGTATCGATTCTACCAAAGCTCTGCAATAGTCAGTTGTGATGTTGGATGCAGATGAGCAACCTTCTGTTCCATTACACGCCAACAGTTTTCGATTACGTTGAGGTCTGGGCAGTTTGCTGGCCAACAAGGACTGAGTAATGTGTAGCCATTGTCGCGAAGCCAACTGGTTGACGACTTTCGATGAGTGATCTGGTGCTCCATCGTTCGAATTGGCATCCAAACGGGCAATTTGTCCTGTAGCAAAGGCAAAGAAGTAGCACCAGTCACAGACGTTTTCTCGGGGATGAAGTGCAATGAGGCTGTACCATTGACACTGATGGCACCCCACACCATCACAGAGGGAGAGTGCTTGGCATATCTTGATGAATACCTTTGACCAACTGGGCGACGAACAAAATTTGTATAGTTTTCAAATTATTTTACGGTTGACACTTTGTTAAATAAAACCTTGGCCCAGTCATCTGCAGTCCATGTCCTATAAGTTTGACAGAATAGCAGACAACCAGGCACATTCTTTTCACTTAGTTTAGTTTTTTTAGCAGGCCTGTATGCTTTCAAACCAAAGTTTATTTGTAAACGACGTTGACTGTTCGTCTTCCTACTTGAATCATTGGGCAATTGGAATTTGATAAATATTGAACTAGCAGTGGGATGGGAAGCAGCTATTCGTCGTATGAGATTATCAGTCTTAGGGGTTGTTGCACTGCCCTGCCCGGTGCTTTTCTCGCATGATAGGATCCCGTCTGTGGATGGCTTGCTAAGCACCGTTGAACAACAGATTGATTTACATTGAGCTTCTTCCCAATCTCCGTCTGTGTAGGCCCTTCACCTCTTAAAATTACCATTTGAGCGACCCTAGTAGGAGAAGTGTTACGATGTCTGGTCATTATTAAATGGCTACGATAAGCGAATTCAACGTTGTGAACATTGAATACAAAGTAGTGCCTAATTCGAGTATATCACATTAAAAGCTGTCGGAAACTGAAAGAAACCTGATTGGTTAAAATATGTTGTGACAGAGTTTTGAGCAGAAAACTGAGAAAAATGGTTATTTTTAATATGAAGTACATTATCTCTCTATATTATCTATTTCTATGAACAACTAGCAAGTGTGTTTGAAAGTACAGCAGGCATCTTTCTTTTGATATTACCAGCTGTTATTATTTGGTCTTATCTTCTTCCTGATCTCTTTGGATTTAATTTGTTAACTGAAGTACATACATTCTCTAATAAATACCGAAGCGTAACAGCATTTTCATTGTTTCTTTATGCTTGAAGTTTTTGTCGATATCATTTTTATATCTGCTCTTGAGGAGATCTTTTTTGTTTATAAACTTCTGCCAGCCACAACCTGTGTTCGATCTCATTATTCTTAATGAACTCAATTTCCCTTTGATCGACGTTATCAGCTTTGAGAAGATATTATTTTTGTTTATCATTAATTTTGTATTTTATAATATTTTGTATAACTGAAAGGTAATATCCAAAGACACTAAGCTTTTTTGCTAATATTTGTGCTTGGAGTTTATTGAACATTTATTATTAGGTATCCATCCCGCCTATGACACAGCAAAATGAGAACATTGTGACATTTACGTATCACAAATGGCTGCCCCAGTTTTTAACATTATTGCCAGCTTGGCTGGATTATTAAAAATACTATTTTTTATCAAATATTTGAATGTAAAGTATACGACCAATATGTTGATATTTTGACACATTTTTGAATATTTTAGATTCATTTGTCGTCTAATTCTCTTTGGCTTTTGCCTAGAGTAGGAGGTATATTATTTTAGAAACAATTATTTTTATGATGAATTTATAAAATTGCCTGTTCAAATTGTATTGTTATTCCTACCTTCAGGGTTCATTTATTTTAGATTTCATTTCAGTACAATAATTGACTAGGAGTGTCACCCACTGCTGTTTAATTCCTCTGATGAAATTCTAGGCAATATGTTTTTGTGGACAGTTTTCAGAATAATTTAAAAAAATTCTCTTATTGACAAAATGCTAAATGGTTTCACTGACCACCCTGTAGTCTAAAAGATAGCCAATGACGTCACTACATGACCCCCAAAGTCTTTTGATTGAGGTTTGACTCACTGATATATTTCGTTTTTGTGTTATTTATAATTTGGTGATTTCTTGTGGCCCTAGTAACTATCTAATAAATATTGGAACGACGGAAATAGGGCGTCCTGGATTAGTATGTCAGATTGGGGATTATGAAGATAGAAAGCCAGTTGGAAAGAATAAGGGTCGGTGACTCTCGGCTAGAGGGAAGGAAACTAACCTCTTAAAAATAAATGATGATGAAGTGGCATTCGGTCTATCCATTAAAGAAAACATAGAGCTAGGATGATCTGCATTAATTTAAAAAAATGCTGCCAACATAATTATCTACTCCTTAGACCAGCTGCTCTGCATTCTGTGTATGTTATTCTTCCAGCTTTAATAAAGAAAAAATGAATCTGTGTATCATATAAATAACCGACGATAGTGCATTTTATAAAGATTGATGCGTACAACGCTGATACTATATTCTCGTTATTTTAATTATAGGCACTCGCCATGTTCACGCCACAAGGCCATCCGTTTGCGTTTCCTCTTGGAAGTGGCGGGTAAGAATTACTTGCAATTTTCTGATGGTTTGTTGTATTGTTATAACATAGTGTCTGACTGCATGTTGTAGCTAGGTAGCACGTCATTCTTTATTTCATTTGTCGTGTAAGGGTTGTGGTTTTGTAGATAAAAGAAAATGTCATTAAAAAAGGAAATTATAAACCAAGTCTTCATTTTAAGATAGGATAAATGGTGTGAAATGTTTTTTTACAAAGATATTTAGTGTTCATACAACATTAGAAGTGTCAATTTTGAAGAAGAGCATAATTCTGTACTTAAGAACTGCTTATTAGCGCAGAAACCACGATGTTCTATAAAATGTTGTCAAACATTTTTTGATAGGTAACACATTATGTTGGGCGGTAGCTGATATCTAGTCTGGTCTACTACAGGGTGGTGGACCAGAATCACTGACATTGTGGACAAAACGAATAACTATTTTATTTATTTTCTCACTATTGTTTCAAATAAAAAAGAGTAGGTATCCCAATATGAAGGATTTCCAACGAACTGTTTATATTTTATTAGAAGGTGTCAGTTCGGCAACCAGAGCTCATTTTTAAACCGAACCTTGTTTTGGCGTATAAATGTCTGTTTATGAGTTAAAATAATATGGTTCTCATAAATGTTCATCATTATAAGATCACCTTCTGACATTCCGTCAGCCTTGAGCATTTTTGCCTAGGCGTATTTTCAAAATGGCCGATTTAGTATCGTTAATCAGTTAATATCGAGATTAGGAATATGTATTCGATCTACAAGAAGACATACTATTTAAGGTCATACGGGGTGAACTTATAACGTCATAGCCAATTTTTAGCCATAAGCGTATGAAAATTCAGGGTGTCCATAAAGGTATACCTATGGGAGGAAATTCTAGTTCTCTTTTTGCTTATCCTGGAAAGAATTTCTTTACATTTCTAATTTATCAAAATCGAATCCCTAATTGGCACTGAAACTTTCAAATAATTCCAGATACATTGATGATATTGCTACTACTAACATTTAAATGATAAAAAACTTTATACGCCCAAACAAGGTTCATCTCACTGGCTGCCGGAATATGTCTTAATTATTTTTGACGGCAAAATGTTCAATGAAATTTTCCACCATTGCTACACAAAGCATTCATTATATTACTAACTAACCACACCAACATCCATCCAATTTTTGTTACCAAACACAATCTTCCAAACAAGACATCAACGCATAGGTATTGAGTCACTATCATATTTTTCACACTTTAGTTTCGCTTTCTAAAATTCTTATCTTTATTTTTCTTTTCACTTAAAAAGTAATACTTTACATAATGCCTATATATTATAAGTGTTTCGGAAACACGATAATAAGTTTTTATTTTTGTCTATATTTTGTAATCATATTTTTCAAAATCTTTTTATCAATTTAAAGTTTTTTCTGGTTATAAATATGGGTTAATTAACTAAGGTAACTAAAGTTACAAGATATAAATTCATAAATTTTTTTTCGTTTTTCTTAGATTCGTGAAAAATATTTATTTCCTGTATATATTTTATTCTACTTTTACTTTCATATTTTAATATGATGATGATGATGATGATGATGATGATGATGATGATGATGATGATGATGATGATGATGGCATGCTCATTGCTGAGCTTCGGCCGATCCATTTGAAATAATCCGTATGGTTTTTTCCTTTACTCATTCTGTTTTATGATTAATACGTATGCAAAATAACCCTGTTAAATTATAAAAAAAAGAATGATATCAATATCTACAAACGATTTATTAATGTGTTTTTTTCTGGCACAACTCCAATTCGTTGTCCAATTGTTTGCTATATATTTTCTGCAACAAACAATGTTTTTATTTTTAAGTTTTGCATTATTATCACAAATAAACGGTAAAAAATATCCGTTAATTATGGCAAGAAATAAAGAAACTTGTAAAACATTTACATCCTCTTGTGTCCCGTGATTGTAAAGCTATTTTTTACAATTCCTTTCTCATAAAATTGAATTTTGGAGGCTACAGATTACAAATTACATATTACAGGCTACAAGAGGTATTTTATTTCATAAAATCAATTTTACTATTTACAGGCTCTTCATAAGACTAGTCCCTGTTAGTAATTTGAAAATGTAGAATGTTGGAGAGAGATTTTGATCAATTTAAATATATTTTCTTCAAAATTGGTAAAATTTTCATTTCTGTCTAATGATTTTTAAAATTTGAGTTACATTCTTTCTTAAAAAGAAACTACAAAATTGAAATATATACCTACATACCAAGAACTACATAGAAATCATAAACAACACATCAATCACTGTATGACCAATTTTCTATACTTTTACTGTGCTAAGTCTTTTAGAGCTGATGTTACAAAAATATTCAAGGTAAATCAAATAGCATTCTTAGTCTATAACCATTCACTGCCTATATATCTCTACTTACTAAAAGGTGGTAGTTTATAACTTCCGCCCTTCTGGGTATTATGATCTACTAAAACGATATTATAGGTAACTTATTACTGAATATTTGTATATTGTTTTTTATCTTTTAAAACAGGACTTTTTTGGAGGCAATTTTAAGGTGCTCACTTTGTTTAGTTATTGTTTAATTTATTAATGGTGGTTTTTGATTATAATAAATATTGAGTATACTTTTATCTGATGCTACTCCCCCAAAATTGACCCTTTTGGCCTCAGAAGTGGGCGTCTCTTTTCCAATTCCAACCATCACCCTAAACTGATTTATGGATGCTATTATTTTATCCAAGCATATTACGTGATATAAATGTTTATTTAACAGGAACACTCGAATTTAAGTGAACATGAAATATACTACTTCTCAAAAACAATAGGAATATTTGAACTAACTCGATGCCGTTTATTTTAATTTATTTACTAGAAATTAATTTGTCTATCAGTTGTGGGAATAGTTTTCATTTTGACCAACTAAAGTAGTTAAATAAAAAGACACTGAGAGCGTATCAAGTCCCTATAAAGAAAATTTCTCGAATAAAATAAATAAAACAAAATAAACTGCGCTGATAGTTACGTATATCATACATTCACACATACATCATACTGTAAATCGGTTTAAAACAAAACAGATCTTCTGGCTTCTCCTACATTTAGGTGGGATCGCCGGTGCGGATCGTTTTCCTCCACTTCTTGCGATCCATTGCGTCCTGGGACTCCCACCTGCTCCATGTCTTCACGAGTGCAGTCTTCCCAATTCTTTTTGGGTCTTCCACGCCTCCTCTTCCCCACCTTCATCTTTCTGACTCTTCTACCCACATAGTCCACCTCTCTCCTAACCAAATGTTCTAATCACAGGAACCTCACCTTCCTAAATTTTGTTTCAATTCTCCAATAGTCATCCTCTCCCTCACTTCTCATTTCTCAAGTCTTGTTCACTGAAGACCACCTTAGCATTTTCATCTCTGCCACTTGCATTTTTTCCCTGCTCTGTTGAAGTAGTCATAGTCTCCATCCCATACAGCATTGATGGTTTCACCATTGTATTATACATTTTACCTTTCACCTTATCTGGTACTTTTCTGTTACATATAACACCAGTTATCCTTTTCCATGCACCCCATCCAGCTTGTATCTGTGTCTTCACCTCGTCTTTCTAAAATGTATGGCAATCTCTATGGCATGAGTTAAATCTATGAGTATACAAGAAAATCATAAGGTTAAATAAACCAAAGAATATTTAAATTAGGTTGTATTAATAGTTAAGTCAAAATGGATTAAATGAATGAACAAGATGACTGCTTTCGTTACCCCGACAGTAGCTACTATTTTAATAGTTATAATAGTTGCATGTATAGCTGCGGCAATAGCTTTTGGAATCAACAACAAAGGTGACGTGGGAAATCATGAACAGATTGCTGTATTGGGAAATAAACATAGCACAGATTTGAAAAACACTAATGGCGAAAATCAACGACGAATTAGTATGAACGATTTAGCAAAATATGATTCACCTGGAAATTTTACTGAAAAAATGACCTATGACGAGAAAAGGTTCAATAAAAAAAATATAATGAATTTAAAAAGTAAACCAAAAGACTGTCATATTAATATAGATAACTCTTTAAATCTTGATTTTTCAGATATTTTCACTGAGAGACCCTCTAATGACGAAATAAATTACAATGATCATCGAACCTCTTGTAGTTCAAAAATGTCAGGATATTCCGATAAAGCAACAACCAACAGACTTAGTAGATGCAATTCCCCAAAATCTACTACAAATAGAATGGAATATAGTGTACAAAATCAACGGCCTAGAATAAGCAGCATAAAGAAATAGCAACACTAAATAAACTTAAAGAGTAATATTTTCCACCTATTTTTATTAATATTTGTTATGTTATTTGTGTCCCTCATCTTGTCCGTATTCTAATTGTAAGTCAAATTATTTTAAAAGCCTTAAATTCTGATGCCTAAATATGTCCTACAAATATTTTGTTTTAATAAACTTTTGATATTTTATTCAATTGTAAGCCTATTTTATTTGATGGAATTATTTACTAATGTAATTTATATTTTTTTTATTTTTTTGTTAACAACACTAATTAATTTGATTCGTTTGCCTGAGGAAAAGGATGAAGAGGTGTCCATAATTATAGACTCAAATAATTTGCTATGCCTAATTGACTTTTACAGTAGTGTGCTCCAAAACTTTTCATGGAATAGGTTATCATTCTAAAATAATTTTACATTTAATGCATTTGATGTAGAAATTTATCGTGGTTTAAAAGAAAATATATGTCAATGAATCTTTCGAAAGTAACTACTTAGGCATAATTATATGTCAAATTGCTTGACTGGCTATCTTATCATGCTTCAGCTTGGGTGTAGAACAAGATACATATGATTACATAGTTTTGATTTGATCTTGAAGGGATGTTTTTTTATGTTGAAGCCATATTTATATTTTTACATATCTTTTGGTTGGATTATATTCATTTCTATGATGTTAGTACTGTCAAAGGCTTGATTGATATTATTTAATATTTCTTATTTTAATGTTAGCTGCAAAGATTTATTCTACATATACATCATATTTCTCTGTGCAGCCACATGTGTGTTGTCCACATAGCAATTTCTATTAATGCATAGCAATCAATATCTCTCTTAACACTTAATGTAAAATACTGAAGCTTGAATAATTCATATTTTATAAAAATGCCACATCATAAACTATAACACTTTGAATGTTGACAAGGAATATATTATTTTGTTTTTCAAAGGGAAGTGTTTTAAGAAAGCCATCAGCTCCATTTAAATACCTAATTAAAACAGCAATTTTTGCCTGATTACCTTAATGACAATGACAATTCCATTCCTCTAATTGAAGTCTTGGCTCCACCTGAGTTGCATCTCTTTATTAGTATTGTTAACACAATTTATTCTAATCTGGAAAAGGTGGCCAAGAGCCAGTGACTGGTTAGGAACATCCCATGTTGCTCAGGACCATCATGATCATACATATAATTGGAAGCAATCTGTCCCCTGGAATGTTTTGAGAGCATTTGACAAAGTAGTGACATTATACTTTGGATTAACCTTAGATCCTGATTATCTTGACATAAGAGGCATTTAAGAAAGTTTATTTAAGACTAAATGTTAGTGTGGCCTCAAAAGTGTACAGTATTTTTTTTCATGTTGGGGAGTTTTGTTTGCTGGTTAGAAATTCACTTGGCTGGTATAGTGAACAAGCATGAGAGTCAGTTCACCAGGAATTTTTAACAATCTGGCAGAACTATAAAATCAACCCTAGTTATTCAAACTCATCATAACTTACTGTAGCAGGCACAGTCATTCCTAAAAAATGTTTATATAAAATACTTGTACATACATATACCAACTTATTTCTCTAGCTAATAACAGTAATTTAAATAACTATGCCTCATGTGTTTATTGCATAACTATAATAACACTGTGAGCACACCAAATAAAACTGTTTTCAATGTTTTTTATGATACTGATGGTCCTTTCAATAATAATTTTGCAAAAATGTTGGGTCAATTTGGTGATACAGTATAATCCACTTATAACAAGCTCGCTTATAACAAGAACTCGCTTATAACAAGCAACCTTCCATGGTCCCAA